>JAKSZT010054102.1:0-42008 GCA_026826555.1 Tolypeutes matacus | reverse complement strand
ATAGATAGATAGATAGATAGATAGATAGATAGATAGATAGATAGATAAAATTTTGAAAGATCATCAATAGAAACCTGATTGATAGGTTCCAGCATCCCTTCTTTGAACAACTTTCTCTGGACTGTTTCTATCATGGTCCACTCTTCCTCGGTGAAATCTATAGCTACATCTTTGAAGGATTCCTAAAAAAACAGACATTTAAATTCTGACAGCACTCTCCTCACTAATATCACAGTAAGATCAGTTAGATGACATCCTGAGGAATGGAGGGGGGTATGTGGAGAGAAAGCTCAAATTATGTTTGAAATTCCAGTCAGAACATTATAAATGATAACCTAGTATCTGTATATTAGATACATCTACAGAGACATTCACATGCTGAGTATATAATGTTCCATTATAAAGCAATAATACATGAGTTGTAGTGCAATTATAAGAGAGTCGTTTAGGCAGTCTAATAATAGCACAAATCAAGGACCCTTGAAAAATGCTATACTCTTTTACAATCCTGGTTTGACTCTTCCTTACTCTAGGAGGCCATACTCAATTTTACCTTGGACCGCCAAATCCTGATTATCATTTTCTATCTTATCATCCCCTTGATTCTCAGATAAATGATAGAGTTAACCTCTTAATTTGTACTAGTCTTTCCAGTTATTCAAAAGATTTCACCTAATCTAAAATTTTGCTTTATCTGCTGAACTCCTTTTCCTCTATGAACAGCCAAAATCAAGAGAAAAATATTCCCTTATTCATTGCTTCCATTTATCAAATTTGCACAAACATTACTTACAAAGAGGGAAATGTTTGATTAGGGACAAGGTGGTGATAAGAAATTCAAACATCTTTTCAAAATACAAAAATATCTATATACACTTTAATATATTTACTATTAGAGAAAATAAATTGTTTCTCATGGCATACTTTTCTTAACCTTCTCTTGTGGTCCATGAACACTATGCAACACTTATCACAGCACCTTTAACACTGGATTGAATGAACTCATGTGCTGAAATATCTATCTCCCATTTGGAGTGTTAAGTTGTGCTCTTACTCATCTCTCTCACGTGTTATCACCACAATCCTAAAATCATTACTACCACTTACAAGGTTAATGAGGAAATTATTTCTCCACCAAGGCCATGGGCTCCTTCTCTTCTCTGAAAACACAATGTTAATGGAGGCTGGAATAAATTAGTGTAAATATTGGAAGGAGATTTTTTTCCTCAATCTGTTGCTGACCCATCATAATTATCCCAGAGTAATGGCCACACTTGAGTCGTTCTCAGATCCTTGAATGTCTACTGAGTGCACTTACAATAGACAGTGTAATAGGAGAAACCTGTCCATGTTTTGGCAATAGAGATGTAATTTCAGTAGAAAAAGCAGTTCCTCACTCACCAGGATAGGCATTGTCAACTGTTTGGCCATCAGCTGTTGCTATGATTTTTCACTCTCAGGAACAGGCGGTGGACAAAGCAGGCAATGCTGAGTATGGAAAAAGAAGCCATGGGATTCAAAACTTGTCCACAATTTCCACAGCCACGAGTTATAAATATTCTAACTTTCACCTAGAATTATACCTGCACCCAACAAATAGAAATAAAAGTGTGCTTCAGAAAAACACTGGGAAGATTGTCATCTCCCAATGTAATAACAGATAATGATGGCCCATGTTAATAAATAAAATATTTATACAGCTATAGATATGAATATGAGAAACATTGTTTTATGTGTTATTTAGCCCACAATGTTCTGAATTTTACATTTTCTCCTTGATTACAAAACTTAGTTATCCCTAACACAGGCCACATGTGGATTTTGGTCTCCACATATAGACAAACACTATGGAATTTCTCAGATTTAAGGAATTTTGATTTACAAACTAGCTGTTTATCAGTCCCCTGGACACTCACTCCATTTCTGCTCTACCCAACTCCTACCCTTTCATATACACTTGCCCCAAATCATTTTGGTTTCCCCACAATGTGATTTCTAGAAATATCTCTCCCTGATCTTTGACTTTTAGATATATACCCAAAAGACTTTGATCCCATTCATGAAATTAAAAATGCAATTCATGACAGATTAAATCAATTAAAGACTTAGATCATTTGAGGTATCAATACCTTGAATCCTCCATATCTAGTCCTTAAACTCCCTTCATCAGAAAGTAACAGATTATATGAGTTGTAATGTTCTACCATGTGCCACAAAGCTCATAAGGTAAAGAGTCTCAGAAAACAAAGAATGTGTGAGTACAGAAAGGTAGCTATTTCCTCTATTTGATATTTTAGGAAAATGGTTATTGAAATCCTATCCAATATTAATCATCTTTAGTTGTAACATTATTGCATTAATCATTTGTGAACTATAAGTTCCCCCTTAACACTGTGTTAATTCATTTTATTTCATGGGCAAAATGATAATGTGATATAAACAGAAGAAAAGACCCCCTTTGTATCTAAAATCTAGAAAAAAAGGGAAAATTGTGTATTTCATGTGACAGATTGATTTACATTATTCTCAAAATAATCTTATTGATTATGGTTTGTTTATGAAAAAATATTTATGGTTTATTTATGAAAAAGTATATGATAAGTTGAGAAAATTTTAGTAGCATGACAAAATTACATGGCTATAAAATGACAAAGCTAGAAATTCAGTTTTGCTTTGCGTATATGCCATGCTTAAATTTCTGGATCTTTACATGCCATACCTAGGTTTACCCTAGAATATACCTTGTCACATCCATAACCAGGGGCCACAGCTGTGGTTACAGCTTTTTTTTTCTCATTTACATGATTGCTCCTCATGCCCAGATTTATCTACCACAAGGAAACTTCCAGTGCATTGACCCCCCCTTGCCAAATATCAGTCCCTCTAATTTCTCTGTCCTCATTATTTCAATATAGTTTATTCCACATTTACTCATTTCAACAGACACTTACCAAGACCAATATTTTGATTTTTCTTATGTCCATCTTACTATTTCTACATCTACCAATAAACTCCCCACATACTTACAATTTTCTATGATGGCATCTGACAGAGTACGAGTAGGATATTTTTTCCTGGTACAAACAGAGTCACACTAGTGGCTATCAAGTTTGTGGTAACTCTACAATATTAATACTGTATTTGATAATTAAATAATTCTGCTATTCTCTAAAAACACTTCAAATCTTCAACATGTCTTTTCAATTTCACACATTCTCACATTGTCCCTCACTTTCAAAAGATTGAATCACCTCCTACTAAGCAGATGGATCATAAAATTTGGCCCCTTATCCTTTAATACCATAATATTTTTTAATATTCCTTGCATTCACACACATTGTCTATTAGTTCTCTCCTATTAAATTGAAAAGTCATGGTACCACTGGCTGAGTTCAATATATTCAATTGAACTCTTACTCTCTTGTTTTGTTGGTAACTATAAACTGATCATAAATTCAATCTCTTTTGCCAGAAGTCTCTTCCTCTTTTTACAATCCATCTTATCATGTAAGCTTATATAATTAATTCATGACCTACTTTGGAGTCCTTTGCTTTTTCTTTTTTTCTCTGACATCTTAGTCTCTTTTTTCAAACTACTGTAGTTACTCTTTCCACGTATCCACTGCAAAGGAGAGCTCAATACATTATTGGAACATCTTAAAACTAAATCCTAGCCCCTCTTCTCACCTTTTATCCACTATCCTGGCATGCTTGCATATTTAATTGATTTTATTTTCTTCCATCCGTAGCTCTGAATTGATAGTAACAAACTATTTCTTTAGAAAACTTCTCCCAGCTATCATCATTAAATGCTTAATTACATACACCTAAAATGGATTATATTTCAGAACTTTACTGATCTCCCAAAATATAAATATTATATCTCCTTTAGTCTTCAATATTAAGCTTCCCACTTGATATCCAGAGATTGATCCTTTATGTTCCTTCACAAAACTACAAAAGACAATGAAACAGTGTTTTTATATCTATACTAAACACATTTTCACCACTCATTTCCACCTTAATCCACAAACATATCTTCTCACTCCATACTCATTTTCTTTCATTCCTAGTTTAAATATGAATTCCCAAGGGATTGTATCACTGAACTCCACCAATGTTATCATTTACATTAGCTCTATATTTGGTCAGTCTCTCCCATTGATGTGGACACAGAAAAATCAATCCATGAATGTTAAGATGAGACAAATTTCCCATTGAAAATATATATGTATTTTAAATCAGCAGAAATATATTCACAATTACCTCACCTACCCTAAGAAGACCACCTACCTGAAGTATCTGTAGTCATATTAAATGATTGTCTTCTGATGAAAAATTCATAGAAAAATAAAGAATGTCATGCTGAACATTTTCTCCATTACTCACTAGAACCAAATTAGATTGGAAAAACCAGAGAAGGCAATACATTATTGAAGCTGTAATGAGAAAAAATAGAAATAAAATTTTGATGGTGGGCACTCATTTTATAGACTTGATGATTTCATGAGTCATGCAATTCAAACAATGTATCCTGATTAATTTGAATGTCAATCAAGATAAGTATAGGGAGCAGATATGACTCAAGGTTTTGCAGGAATGTTTCCCATATGGGAAGTCCCACATTCAATCCCCACCCTATGACCTGAAAAAAAACTGTCTACTCAAGATCTGGCCCTTTATACAAAATAGTTTCCCTTTAATATGGTACACCCAGAGATGCAACTAAGTAGAACAGATTATGTCCTTTAATTCAGTCATCCTAAATATCTCAAAAGCAGCCCACAATTGCCTTACTCCAGATGCCTCCCTCTTTTGTGGATTTTGGTGGTTCTAGGCTGTACTCTAGAGAATATGCAGCAAGTGAATCCTTAAACCTCTTTATTTCTGAGAGGTCTTGTGATTTGCCAACATTCTATCTGGTTATGGGTATGAATTTGACTCTAAATAAATATAATTATTTGTCCTGAAATTTTATATTCAAAATATTAAGGATTCACAGAAAATTCTGTTAGAAACCCATTGAAATGTTTAAACCAGCAAAATTATATGATCATATTTGTGTTCATAAATTAGTCTTTTACTGAAGAATAGAATGAAGTAATTTAGAGGGAATTGATGATATTTGAGAATTAAATGGTTGCTTAACATTGGGGCTTGAAAGTGAAAATATGAAGGGCAGAATGGAAGGTTATAAGATGTAATACAGAATAAACAAATCTCTATAATTTATTTATATTGTCAGATATAATTGAGCTCTAATAATATGTTAGAATTTGTGCTAAAGACTGAGCATGAAGTTTTGAAAAAAAAATTTAGAATGAAAAAGAGCAATAGCAGTTGAGAAAGAGAACACTCTGTCAAGTATTATATATGGAGGAAAGCAAGATACAGAGTAACATATATTAAAAAGTGAGCCCATTTTGTCAGAACAATAACAAATACATGAATGTATTTGAATACATGTATATGCATATACATAATATGTGTACATAATAGAATACATATATTTGTATAACTTGATATAATTATTTAGGTATGAATAATAATAGACAAGTTACTAGATAGTAAGTATGAATTCCCTTGGGTTCATTTCCAGGACATGAAAAGGAAGTTAAGAATAAGAACATGCTTAAAAGATGGTGGTAAAAGCTCCAGGAATCAGTCCTTCCACCAAAACAACCATTGAACAGGAAGGAAATTTCTGAATCAACAATTGTGAAATTCTGGAGACTAGTGGAACACTATGCAACATCCAGGAAGGAGGTGGAGAAAGAGACTTGTAAATTGAAATAAATCCTACTGAGTTTCACCCTCCCTGCAGTGATTACTGTCCCCCTTCCCATAATCTTGTAGTAGGCACCAGTAGGGAATAATTTATGGTACAGTCACACGATACCCTAATATTATGTAGTCATTGGAATGAAAGAGTTATAGCAGTTGAGTAACAAAAGCTCTGTAAATTATTTAAGAAGGCAAGCAAGATGGAGAAGAGTACATAAAAAATGAACCCATTTGAGTAAAACAACAATGAATACATGAATATATTGAACAAATGTAGGTGTATTTATGAATGAATAAAATAGTAGATATGTATATCTGAATATCGGGTATGATTGTTCAGGCACAAATAAGACAGAATACTTACCAGATTGCTAGTATGAATTGCCTTGGATTCACTTGTGAGACAGCTAGAGGTAGAACATGCAGAAAAGATGGAAATTAAAGAAAAGAGCATAGATGACATGTGCTCCCATGTAGAATTATTTATGAGTGTGTGCAATGTGTACTGTAATGAATCCCATTTATATAATCCATGTGTCAATATGAATTAAAAATTAGAATATCCAAAATTGTAGTGGTAGTGCCATAGTTACTGAATTGCAGGGAACCATGATGGTCTGTTAAATGGTAAAAGGTGAATAGAAATAAGGGACAGTGTGACCTATTTTCTAAAATGCAACAAGATTTACATGAATAACAGTACATGTATGTATGTCCCCCAGAAAAGAACACAGCATTTAAGGATACACTGTTTCATTAACAATGGGCACCTTGAGGAAAGAGGTATAATTTACATGAGGGAGTGGCTCTGCTTATTTATTTATACAAGTTTATAATGCTTATATTAGAAAGTAAGGTCTTTGTAAGTTAAAAATCAATAACTTTATATATATAAATATTTCATTGGATATTTTCTAAATAGATTTTATTCATTGGATGAAAAGCATGACTACAGACTGTACCCAAGACAGACACAGCAGATCTCTTGTTTACTATTTAAAATCAATGACTTCATCTGATCTCTATAGAAATGACCAAAAAGAATTTTGATAGTTAATGTGTTTATTCTTGATGTAACTGTTTTTTAACTTTATTTTAAAGAAGCTTTAGATTACAGAATAGTTACATTGAAAACATAGAGGATTCCAATATACCCCACCCCATTCCCCTCTCACCTTTTCCTCTATTAATAACATCTTACATTAGTGTCATACATTTGTTACAATTGATGAACAAATATTGAAACATTGCTACTATTCATGGTGTATAGTTTACATTATGGTTTACACTTTGCACTGCACAATTTTATAGGTTTTGAGAAAATGTATAAGGCCCTGTATCCATCATTGCAATATCATGCAGAAGAAAATGCTCTATATTCCATCTAGTCTTTCTTTCCTCTCCCCTCAGAACCTCTGGTAATCTCTATCTTTATACCAATGTTGAAGTAACTATTGAGCATGCATTTCTAGAGACAGGGAGTAGTTGGACAAGATGTGCAGTTCAATTGGCAACATATCAGCCACTAAAAGATTCTATTTCTCATATATTGCTGTCAAATTTTTTTCCAATGTGCTGTACTTGAAAATTCACCATTGTACACTATGGGCCTTCTCATAAGACTGAACAAAGGGGGACTTAACTGAGAAGATGCAACTTACAATGAAAAAGATTTGGGGCAAAAGGTCTTCAAGGAGATGAAAGCCATGTGCCAGCCTCTGTCCAGCCTCTACCCACCTCCTACTGTATTACATCTGTGCTTCATAGGTTTTTTTTTTTTTTTTTCATAGTGGTATTGTACAGATTAACCTCCTCTTAAAGCTCTCAATTACCTCTGCCTCAGGAGCTATTGCTCATTGGAGCTGTCACTATCTCTGCAAAATTAAAGAAAAAAATAGGACACTTTGGGGAGGAATGTGATTGTACTGAAGGCCCTGACCACCTTTCTGGTATCTCTGAAAGTTTCTCTCTGCCACTTTGGGTCTCATATCTCAGGGAGATGGACATGCCTCTGATACCTCCATGAGTTCCCAGGCACTGGGACTTGATTCTTGGCTGTGACTTAGGCTCTTCTGACCATTAAAAACTTGGGTCAGAATTTGGCTGTCCCATCCTCACTTCTGATTATATAGGTTGCTGTTGTTCAGTCAATATGAACAACATATTAGGATAACTTTACCTCTCTTTTTCCCTTTATTATGATCTGTGCTTTTGTGTATGTGTTGATCTCAGGATAGGTCAGTTTATAGAACAGAAAAAATAAAATCCAACAAGCCTCAATGATATGTGTAAAATCACAGGGAAAATCTATTTAAAAGTTTTCCTACATTTAAGGAAAGATTTGCAGCAGTATATCCATGATGTACTGGTTCTACTCTTATCCAGAAAAGTAAAATGCACAGTAGAATTGTTCTACCACAACTGTCACTTCCATTGAACTAAGACAAAACAATATATCATAAACCCAAAATCAGTTTCATCCTGAGGATGTCATGCTGGTGTCATGAACTCAGTTTATCTCACAATTCCCTCCTATCCTCTTGCAATATCCTCCTTCTTTTCACTGCCTGTAGTTTGGCCCATTTTTCCCATGCAGGCAGTATTCCCCCATAGCCTTGCACTAGTACTGTTCCTTCTACTATTAAAAAAAATATGTTGCATCATCCTTCAGAAACATACTTACCATGGAGCTGACAATTCTGAGACCCTCTTCAGCATCACATGTTCCAAAAATATCCCATTTCTCCTTCCTGACACAGTGTGGCTTATTCAGGGTCTTCTAGGACTTATTGTTAAGATAAAGGTTCTATATTGTCCTGGCCTGGGTGAGACTCTAAGCCTGAACTGATGTTTAGTTCCTCCCAGAGCAGGTGATACCCAGAGGCTGGGGTAAGCTAGGGCTGTAGTGGGATAGAATGCTGCTTCTTAAAGAGCAGATATATTGACGTAACCTGAAGAGAGGTTTTCACAGAAAGGTTCCCATTTCTCAGCTCAAGAATCCTGCTCTTTCCAAGTCAGGGTGTGTTCCAGAAAGTCTTTAAGCACTTCACCCTCTGTCCTTGAGAATGGGATGCTCTCAATTTCTTCAGCCAGCACTCTTGTCTCTGTAGCTTTTGACGGCTCTTGCTGCAGTGTGATGAGCTCTTGTTTCTCTATTTCCAACTTCTCCTGTTGGCAAAAACAGATTTCTTCTCTTTCATTTCCTTTTTCATGTTGGCCTTCAGGATTCACTAGGTCAGTTGGTGGCACTATCTGGGAACGTACTGTTCTCAGTGGGACTCCTCCTCTCCAGCATCTCTTCAAAGAGGATGTGACAGCTGAGTCCCTCCTTCACTTCATGCTCTGCATGTGCCAATTAATGCCTAATGGAGGGGAACATGTGGCAACAAGCCACGCCATGAAAGTCATGCTGCATGGTGACCAGCCAGATTGAGGTCACAGCAGAAGCCCTCTCATCCTCCTCATCTTTACAGTGAGCCCAGGTATTCAAGTCTCAGGTTCATCCTGGAAGGGTTTTGGGGAGCTGAGCAAGAGCTCCATGTTGATTAGACTGGAGAGAAAGTCGATGGTGCTCAAACTCAAAGATCCAGGGTGTTTTACCCACTGGTGAATATGTAGTTTTGGTTTGTCCCTCAATAACTATAACCTTTACTCTGTGCACTCTGGTACAATATTTGCTCCTGACCATTGATGCTCTGAAGCAGACCCATAGGCCAATGAAGTAATGGTCTTCACAGTGGAAGGTGATGAAGACATCTCTGATACCTTTGGAAACACTCTGGGCCTGGATCTTGGAGCCTTTGATAAGGTATCAACTTATAGCAAACATTTTCACCCTTTGAAAACAGTATAACAAATATTGGGATTTTATGTTTACAACTATAGTTTCACACACATACACACACACATATATATGTAGATTTTGTTCTCTATTTTTTAATTCCAAATGATTTTCTCATTTGTAACATCAAAATCACTTCATATGCCTGAACCTTCCTAATATTATGTTACTTCTTTAAAGAAGTATTTTATGAAAGTGATTTTCCTAGCAAATTCAGAATGCAAACACTGAAATAGGAGAAATGGTCACCTCTTTTTAATGTGTTTCCAAATTTCTTTTAAGGAAAGGTTATAGAAAAGAAAGTACATTTAAAGAAAAATAACAATTCATATAACATACATTGGTTCTTACAGTTATACCTCTTCTTTTTACCAGTTTTAACCAAGCAACAGTTTAATGTAAAATTGCTTTTTCCTGAAAAGAAGTTCCTATTAGCATGCCCTTATTAGATGATCTCAATTGTATTGTTTTCTGAAATTCCTCAAAAAATACAATCTCATTAGAAAATGTAATAGGAATTACACTGGTGTAAAAATCTTTCTAAACACCCTGTTCCCCTGTCCCACACTCCTCTGTCCCACTTGCCCATTTATTCCCTTTTTATCTACACAAAATATTTAGATCTTGGAATGCATAATTCAATAACTCTTCTGAGCCTATTCTGCAAATCCCTCAGGCTCAGAATTCTTGTGTTTGCTCACTCATTTATTCATTTACTCATTCTTATTAAGTTATTTTGTTAATTTTCTACTAAATAACAAAAAGTACTTTCTCAGCAAAAGCCTCAGTGAGCTTTATCCCCTTACTTCAAATCCTTCATTATTTTCTGGTCCAGACTAAATCAAGTCCCAGAGAAATCATGGAAATTATGGACAGGGAGACTGAGACCCCTCATTTTCCAGCTCTCATCAGTGTGACAATTTTCCTTCCATCCTTACCTAAAGTTTTAGAGAAAGGTCTCTTCTTCCCAGATTGTTGTTTCCTCTCATCTGGGTGAATGTAAACCTAAAAGAAGAGTTACTGCAAGATTTTTTTTTTAATTAATTTATTTTTTATTGGGGGTAAAAATCAAAATTTTCACAATACCTACCAATATTTGTAAAATGATATATAAATATATATGCATATATGTGCATTTGCTTACAAAAATGTTATTTATATATATATAAATATATTTTAAGAGGTGCTTAGATTACCTAAAATATTACATGGAACCCATTGGGATTCCCATGTTGCCCACCGACCACACCTCCCATATAGACATAATCTATGATAAAGGGATAGAGTGTGGTTGCATGTTGGGAGATGGGGCAGATGAGTGGTGGTGTTTCTGTCTGCAAGATTTTATCACTTGTCCTAGTTGTAAGTGCTGTTCCAACTTTTCCCGAGGTGTGGAATCTGATTTAGTCCTGAATATCTGTCCATTTTTAGCCAAAGGCACTCTCCCACAGGGAGATCTGAGATTAACTACCTCACAGAGGAGCAGTTGGGAGCTGAGTGAGCACCAAACCTTCCAGTAATCCTGTGTAACATCATCATTGACATAGCTCAGTTCAGTGGGCTCAGTTTGAATCTAAATGTGGCAACAAGAAAAACATGTCATCAGTGAAAGAAGCAGATTTTGGTGAGAAGAGTGAGATTATATAATAAAAAATGAATTGAAACCTTTCCCTGTCCTCAAAAAAGGGGCTACCAGTTGTGGGAGATTGATAACTAAATTTGATGGGATATTTCTTTCTCCCAAATCTCTCATCTGACTATGGTGGTTATGCTTCATATTAAAATGGAGGCCTAGCATGTTCCCTGGCTAGATTTGTTCAGAGCCAGCTTTAGCAGATGCTGCTAGGGGCAGAAGAAAGTAACATATCCCATTATGAATAAACATGAGGAGTTGGGCATTTGAACACAAGTGAAGAAGAAACTTTTACAAATTTCTACACACCAGTAAGGGAGTGTGTACTCTGAATAATCGGTTAGTATGTGGCAGTTTCAAGGTAGTTGGTGACAGTTTCCCTGACTACAGCCTAGGTCCTGTGTTTGAGTTTCAGCTTCACACTTCACTGATCATATGTTCTTGGATGTTTCATTTGACCTCTTCATGCTCCACTTTACTCATCTGTAAAATATATACTCATCTCCAACCCTTTCAGAGATTTTTCATTAGTATGAAATAATCTAACATGTATAGACACAGAACAATGAAAGACTGGTAGATATTAAGACCATGTAAATGTTAGCTATTATTGTTATGCTTTAGGTCACAGTTTGCTTAGTATGTCCAGACTAGGTGATTCCCCTGATTTATGGATTCAGAATGCCCAAAATTCAAATATCATCCTAGCTCTGCTTGTGGATCCTAAGAAGGGTCATTTAAAAATATCCTATTAATCTTATTAATAATATCTTATTAATGCTTATAATTATGAACCTTATTCTTATAAAATCAAAACTTAGCCTAGATATATATTCTGCCTAAGAGTTACCTCCTGAAAATCTTGTTACTCAGATGTGGCCTCTAAGCCAAATTCAGCATATAAATTCATTGTCTTTTCCCTTGCATGGGACATGATACATGGGGATGGACCTCTCTGGCACAGAGTGATTATTACCAAGTGCCAGTTAACAATGCATTTGGAAAAAGACCCTGAATAAATGGGGAAGTAGTAAATACAAATGAGTTTTTACACTAAGAGATTTCAAACATGAGTCAGGATTTCATTCCAGAGGTTACATGTATGTATGTCTTTGGAAGATTTCTCTGACTTCCAGAGAAAATAATGCCTCAAGCCTGAAGGCTTTAGAGATGTCCAGACACTATAATCAGTGCATTCAACCCCAGCAAATCAGCACCCAGTTTGTAGGGCTTACCTTGGAATATATGATAACCTATCTCCCCAATGTAGCAGAGTTAGACTCATAATTTTCCTATACATCGTTCTTTTGTCCATTTTATTTGAACATATAATTAACATGGTGCCAGTTAAATATATTTCCCAGAAACTTAAATCTTTGGGCTATTCATGTGCTAGTTAAGCCCTTAATCTCAGCAGAGTTTCAGCCAACACCTACTCTCCAGTTCATCAGATTTGCCCAGGAAAACTAATAAAAGGATGATGATGGACAACACCTATTCCAAAAAACAAAGAGTATTTACAACTCTAAGCAATATAGTTCCATCCATCTCCCCCATGGGATCTAAGCCCCCTCTTAGTTGGAAGCAGAGTGGTCATCACCATCCCCAAATCCTCGAGACTGAGGAATGAACAAACATAATAGGGCATCGCAACTATGGAACAAAGTATGATTCTTTTTGTAATGGTAGAACTTGTAACATTGGTATAAAGACAGTGGTTAACAGAAATTTTGAGAGGAGGGAGAGGGAAAAATAGGTGTAACATGGGTATTTTTTTTTTTTTACCTTAAAGGTGTTCTGCATGATATTGCAATAATGTATAGAGACTATTATATATTTTGTCAAAACCTATAACATAGTATGGTGCAAAGTGTAAATCATAATTTAAATTACCGACCATTGTTAAAAACAATGCTTAATTATTTGTTCATCAGTTATAACAAAAGTACCAAACTAAGGAAAGACATTATTAGTAGGGGAAAATATGAGGGGAGGGGTGGGAAATATGGGAATCCTCTATATTTTTCATGTAACTTCTACATAATCCAAACTTTCTTTTAAAAAAAGAAAAAATGAAAATATAAAGAAAAAGAAAAAAGGAAATAAGAAACAAAGGGGAGAAATAAGACAAACTGGCTTCCTTCTGTTGCCATTAGCAAATCTCTCATGCTGCCAGTGATCAGTAATCAATCACCCTGAAGCCTATCTTCTGCAAGTAAGGTACTTGACTGAAGAGAAAAAAACAAGGAATAAGTAATCAAAACAAATATAAATAAAATATAAAAGAAAACTTCAGTCTAAGTTTCTTTCATGAGGATGCTTGTACCACAATTGACCCTCCCACAGGGAGCTGGCTGGTATCTGACAACTGGGTAGATCACTCTCTGGCTCCCTTCTCTTCTGGGCTGTTTTAGCACCTGGCAGCTCACCCATTGCCTGTCCCTGCCCCTATTTCCCTTAAGATGGTTGGGCGTCGGATAGATTGCCTGCTTCCTCTTCCAGCTCCTCTCTCAACAGGGCTGTTGGGCACCTGTCAGCCCACGCCCTCACTTACATATTTCCTCTCTCATCCAGGGCAGGTGGGTGTGACAGCCCAAGTTAGTTAGCTTCCTCTTTCCTTCTTCCTGGATCTGTTTCAGCAATGTCTGGTGTTTCTCCTTTTCTTGGGAACTGGCTGAGAGCCCATCCACCAGCCCTATATCCCCTCCCCACCACTTCTCTAGTTCCCTGAGTTGGCTGGATGCCACTCCCCACACATGATTTCTCCACAAGTCCCCTAACTGAGGAGCCTGCTGGGCATTTGGATGCACCCCTGATCCCCAGGTTTCTTCCTCACTCTCAGAGATGACTGAGCACTGGTATTTCAGCCAAATCAATCACCCTGCTTCCCTCTTCCCTAGCCAGTTGAATAAACACTCTCTAACTTCTCTCTCCCTTGCCCCCATTGTCCTGCATGTTCCACTCTGATGGGTTAGCCTGCCTATCTTCCCAAAGTTTATGGAGCAGGAGTTCAGTTTGCCATTCCCCACTCTGCCATCTTGGATCTCCTCACATATTAAATGAAGTCTTATTCTCTGCTAAGTTACATGTCAATTGGAAAAAAATTATAAATATAATCCAGGAGTACAAAATTCCACTCTAAACATAGTAGTTGAAAGCATAAATTTGTTTTTGTCTTACATGTGAGAAATAGAGTCATGTATAGGTGGCAGGGTCTTAGCATAAATTAAATTAATGAAGTCCCTATTGCATAAAGGCAGTAACAAAGACACTAATTGAAAGCAAATTGATAGTTTAAATGTAATTTGAGGATTGTTTATTTCATACACCTGTCCTTCAAAATAAGATAAAAAATGTTCAAAGATAGTAAAAGACTATATCCCTACAGCAACTCACTTATTTTTTATTTTTGTTTTTCATATTAATATTGAAGTTGAATATTTATATTTTCTCACTTCCACAATTACCAATTTAATAAAGAATATAAAGAGTTGATGATCAAATAATAGCAACAATAAACCAATAAACACTGACACTGATGTGAGTCCACAATTGTTCCATTTAATCTATTTTAAATATCTCTGTTCCAGGCTGAAAGGAGAATTACATGATTTCAGTAAATACTGCTTGAGTGATTACTATGTTCTACACATAGCAATAGTTGTAGCAGGGACATGATGCATTAAACAAAATCAATTCCCTATAAAACATATCATTTATGGAAGAAAAACAGACACGCATGTGATTTCAATACTGTGTAATATGTTCAAAATAATGATGTATAAGAAGCAAATTAGATCAATTAGGACTGATAAGACACAGAGGCTGGGCTAGGATGAGGAAGGAATTAGGAACATTTTCCTGTCTTGGAGCCAATGAGATGAATGTACAGTCCTAAGAACAAGTAGAAATTGGCAAACAGAAGTCAAAAGGAGAAGAATGTTCAATGGCTCTCGTTAAATGCTCATGGTGTATTTAGTAAGCTGTAGTCTACATAATTAGAACATGTGACAAGGGAAAGAATGATGTAGTGAAAATAAATATAGAATAAAATGGGAGATGTAGCACTTTGAATCCTCTTGCTGGAGTCCTTTAGAATTGGAGGACTGAAAGTAGCAGACACACAGAGAAAAGCTGCAGAGATGGAGAGAAGGAGCCTGGGAGCTCAGAGAGGAAAGTGGGAGAGAGGAAGCCAAAAATGGAGCAGCCAGAGGCTGAAGCAAAAAGGCTCAGAGGAGAAGCACATATTTCCACGTGCTTTGCCACATGGAATGACTCCAGAATCACTAAACCAAACTTAGGTGACAGCATTTCTAATAATGCCTTGATTTGGACATGTTCACAGCCTAAAAACATTAAGCTTTTAACTTAATAAATTCCATCAATAAAAGCCAAACTATTCTTGGTATATTGCTCCCAGCACCTCTTACCAAAGTAAAACAGGAGCCAAATCTCAAATGGCCATGTATGCCATGCCAAGGAGTTAATCAAGAAAGACTGTGGAATGAATAAGGGATTTATGGAATAATAAAGTACATATTGTGTGTTAGAAAATGCATTCTGGCTGCAATGTTAAGAAAAATCTGAAATAGGAGGAAATGCCACTGGAAGGTTGGATTTGGAGGCTGCTACTGCAGTCATATAAGAATATACTATTTTCCCACTTTGACACCCTTATTCCCTCATGGTCACTTTGTATGTGTGTGCTCCTTTCAGCGTAAGTATTGTCTCCCCTCTTATTCTCACCTCTAGACTCTGTGAATTTGTTTTTGTCATCTAACCTCAGGCTGATCAGCACACTTTCAGGGAGGCCTTCCAAGTTTTATGGAAATTTGCCACATTCTTTTATCACATAATCTATAAGACCCACCATGGGCTACAGCTTACTGAAGTAATCAAATCAAGGGTCCTATCCTCAATAGGTTCACACCCACAGGAATAGACCAATTCAAGAACATAAATTTCTGGGGTCCCCAAAAGACTCAAACTACAAAAGTAATACATTGCATTCACTCTTTAAAGTTTTTATTAGACTGTAAATGATAAACTGACGCAACACTAGTTCTTCCCATTTATTTACAACTAAGGTTTTATTACTCTTTCTACTATTTTTCTTTCCTCTGTTGTTGGCATTATGTACTTTCTTTCCAGGCCTTCAGAGTTTCCTACAATTATTCCTATAGCAAAATGGAAATTCATCTTATCTTGGTTTCCAGATGTTCATGGAAAAAAGATGAGTTTATTGATATTAATATTATTAGGTCTTTGAACAAAGTTTAAAAGAGGAAAATGTTCAGGTTTTCCTTGACAATTTATCAATTGGTCAACTTATCCCAATGGAAATTTACAAACTCACAAAGGTACTGGAATAAAATTTCTGCAAATTAAATATCTCTCAGTTAAACTTGTTTGGAAATCAAACAGGAACCATGTTTGTCTTTGTTTTAGTTTTCGCAAGAGACTGTGATAAATATACTATCATAGGATTAGTAAACAATATATGCAGAGAAGTGGCTGTGGCTCAATCAGTAGGGCTCCCGTTTACCATATGGGAGGTACCGGTTCGATTCCCGGGGCCTCCTGGTGAGGGCGGGCCTGCCCGCATGGCGTGGTTGGCTGACCTGGCGAGCACAGGCAGCAAGGGGGGTATAAATGAATAAATAAATAAAATCTTAAAAAAAAAAAAAAAACAATATATGCCAACATAAATGCTGAAGATACTGGTTTCTTCTTTTCTTGAAAATTGGAATGAAATTGGGAAAAGGTCCTTGAATTTGCATTAGAAAAAACTGAAACCTTTCCTTAGAAAGTAGGTAAGTGCAATCTTCAGGATTCTTCAGAACTACTTTCATATCGAAATTTTTTTAATATATTTTCATGGAATTTATCAGTTGATTCTGATTGTATGGCAGCTGTGGATCATTGCACATATCTTAGATTTAAACAGGGCACTTAGAGAATTGTACATGGGACACCAGTTAAGTTTTGTTTAAGTAGTCTACAACTAATCACTGTCAATATCAATAAGAAATATAATTCAATATTTATTATTAAAATAGTAACAATGATTTTTTGCATCTTGACTAATGTTTATTGGAAAACTCTGGCCATAAATTTGTAATCAAAATGTAATCAATTGTTGAAACTATTATACCTTCTACTTGGTAATATAGATCATCTATTGTGGCTATATATTTTTAGAGGATCCATATATGATAATTTGCACTTTCCCTGTCAATTGCATAAGTGAATTCAAAGAAGGGCAACAATAATTTCTTTTATTGTGATTTTGGAAAATTTGAGAGGTAATTAATAAATCACAAGGTGAGTTTTGTATTTCAGAGAAGTGTACAAGAAAAATCTTGAAACTCAGAGTTGTAATAATCAAAACAAATCTGAAAACCATAAAGATTTGTTTTATTTTGTTTCCATTATGTCCAGTTCAGAGATAATATGAGGCACTGTACTTAACACTCACAAAGCTAAGATTCACTTATAGAGATAAGCTAATTTATTTAACACATGCACAAAAATAAATAAACAATATATGCCAAGTAGTCAATTCTAAATCTCAAAAGACTTAGGAGATTTGAGTATTCATTGTTTGGTGGGCTGCAGTAATCAGTGAAATCAATCTGGAAATGGTGGGAGCTGAGTAGACTACGAAGGGTTAAGCAAGACCTGGTTGGGAATGTTGAATTCCTGGTTCTCATGCAGCAGACAGCCATAATGAATCTTATGGCTAAATGAGATTTAAACTAAAGTGTTTACTGGCGTTTTTGAGTATGTGGTTTATGTAAAATTAACAGTGTTTAAGGAGTTTATCAAGTTATGGTGCATCCAATGAAAGGGAGAGTGTGGCAGCTCTGTGATTGTGTGATTGGAAGATATTAGTATCCAGGATGTTACAAGAAATAGGAGAGACAATGACCTGAGTCAGTAATTGTGAATTTATTCTGAAGTGCTTCGAAGCAAGGTAATACCCAGTTGTTGCTTTCTTAGAATTTACCTCAAAATGAATTATGGTGTGAATATTCTCGCTGTCCTGATTTTGTGATAATCATTGTAGGCTAAATAGTCGCTATATTAGAAACCATGCATGTGTCCCCAGACCTAGTTTTTCTCCCTAGGTCTGTTTTTCAGAATGCTGGTGATAAACTAAGCCTGATTTATTATATGACCATCCTGTATGGGAAAATACTGTAACTTTGGGTATCTTTGGTCAAACTTAAGAGATATTGTAGGGGGACGGATGAGGCTCGGGTGGATGGACATCTGTTTCCCATATGGAGGACCTCCCATATGGGAGGTGGTCCAATCTCCAGGACCTCCCAGTAAAAAAGGAAAAAAAGAAAAATATAGAAGGTGCATTGGCCACTAGGTCCCATTCATGGGTGTGCCACCAAGCCCCACAAATGGGTGAGCCACTAGGCCCCATTTAGGGGTGTTCCACAATGCCCCATGAGCAGGTGAGCCACCAGGCCCCACAAATGGGTGAGCCATCAAGACCCATCCAGAGGTGAGCTGCCAGGCCCTGTGCCTGTTTGCACCAGCAGGCCCCATGCACAGGTGAGCTGCCAGGCCCCATCCCAGGTGCAATATTAGGCCCTGCAAGTGGGTGAGCCAACAGGTCCCATGTGTGGGTGAGCTGCCAGGCCCCAAGTGTGGGTGCACCACCAGGCACTACAAGTTGGATATATGTAAGCAGCTTGGGATACTATTACTAAGTGTTTAAATACATCAATACACTAATATGAAATTAATGTCATTTCCTTGTGTAAAATAAACTGGTGAATTCCCATTCTTTCTTGATTTAAAAAAAAAAATCAATTATGGGCCAGGCCCAGAAAAGGCCTTTAAAGATCATCTAACTTAATTCCCACAACTTACTTATGGCTAAACTGAAGTGCAGAGGTGTGTGGTATTAAAATCATCTTAGGATTTAGCATAGCCAGATGAAGGAGATAATGTTTTACTCTGATTTTGAAATAGTCCACTGTTTTAAATTATGCATATTGATAAGGCATAATATTACTATTTAAATTAATGTGAAGATATTAAATGATTGCTATAGATATATAAGGGTCATTTTTTTAATAGATATATTTGAAAACAGGGAAATAATATTTTAAGTGATTCAAGTGCATAGAATATACTTTTTGAGTGGTGCACCATATGGAGTTTGTATCAGATTTAAAGTAAAATAATGTACTTCTTTCTTCATATTTCTTTCCATCTCTCTAATAAACTGTATCCAGTACATTTACCAGATTACAAAAACAATTATCAAAAATAACCTGTGTTAAAATACATACATGTTTATTTTCCATTTTTGGTATGAAAAGGCAGTCTTAACATAGTGGCATTTAAAATTTCTTTCAAACATGAGTTGGTTTATTACCTGATAAAGAATCTCATATAGATTCAATGGGTTCAGTCAGGCAGAGTCTTAGACTACTGGCAAGAGAAAAATAGCTGAGAAATCTTGAGTGAAGAGATCAAGCTCATGCATCAAGTTAAAGGTGAAGACAAGATAGACTGGAATTAATTATGTAACAGAGTTTTTTCACTGAAATATAGGAATACTATCTTGAAATAAGTTCTAATAAAGCACTAAATTTTTTGAATTTTGGGGAATAATTTTAAAGGTATAAATTGCAATTTTAAAAGTATAAATTGCAATTTTTAATCGAATTAAACACCTAATTTTAGTACTATGGATAGTTCTCCTTTACTATTCAGTACAAAAGAACATTGTGTGGCAATTGATGCTATCACACACGGGATTGATTTAAACATTTTTTATGTCCAAAAATTCTACTTTATTTTAAGAGTTTTATATACACAAATCTGGATGATTTTAACTCCACTGAAAGAAAAAATGAGGGAGAAAGTCTTACAGTTTTGAAAATAAATTATAAATGCCTTGGTGCTTAATATATAAGTAATGGATATAAAATATTTTAAATACTAAGGTTCAGGTTTTATATAAATGAAGTGAGAAATTACAATGTGACTTGAAGGAATGGATTTAAAGCTTGTTTTCAATAGTTCTTTTTTACCTTATCAATGATGCTTGAAATTCTACCAGTAGAAAGTTATTTATCTGTTAACATTTAACATTTACCATAGAAACATTAGTAGAGATGGTATTATATTACTTTATAATAATGACATGAAGGAGGAAGTGAAAATATTGGGAAAGAAGAAAAGCTAGTCTATGTTACTAAGATTGGCAAAATAGACACTAAAATTGGGACATATTTTAAGGAATATTGGCTAGGAAGAATTTAACAATTTGCTTACATGAATCAAAAAAGAAGCCAACTTATTGAAGTGAGTATGAGAATGGAAGCATCTCTAAACATTGAATTTAATTCTCAAGTGCCAAAGACCTCCCGAAAGTCTAATACATGTTGTTTTTTATAAATTAGATATTCACAGTAAAAGCATGCAGAAAGTACAGTTCTCATATACCCCATTTGCACATGTACTCATTCCTTATTATGAGTACTTTGCATTAGTGTGGTTCTTATGTACATATTTGTTTTTCTTATGTCTGAGACAATGTTTTGAAAAATAGAGATAGCCAACTTATCTTGTTATTCCAATAGTTGAATATTAAATATAATCCTTCATTTATAAAATTAGGATGGACCTTCTTTATCATCCCAATCAATTTAAAATATCTTTTTAAGTCCATAATCCAAATTCTCCCACTGGGATTTAACATTCTAGGAATATGTGTTAGAACCTGGCAGAACAGTGGATTGTTCAGCCAAGATGATTTTTCCTACTTTACAGAAATGAGGAAATTGTGGTTGTAATTAAGATCATGTGCTTGGGATATATTTTTTCACTAGAATTGGAGATCCAACTTGAATGATAAGGAAAATAACAAAGGAAAAAACTTGCAGAGCCAAATGCACATGTTTACTTGCAGTTACAAGACTTGACTAACATGCATTATGATAAACAAAACATTTCTAAAAGTTGAAAATTGGGCACCAGACTGGATCAGGTAGGGCAAAGCTCTCTTGCAAAATAGGGGAGAAGGCATATAAGAAGTCTAAGGGAGCCACTTTCGAGATATCTGCAGGCCAGGGAAGTGCCACACACATCCTCCACGAAGGATTGGGGTTGCAGAGGTGGAGAAGCCAGAGGGAAAACCATGAATTGTTACTTTAACATCTGGGAACATCACCCAGTCTCCAACCCTTAGACAAGCAGCCTTAGTAAAACTTACAGCTGAGTGGCCAGCAGAGATGGGAAAAGAACATATTCTTCCCTGGGAAAAGGGAGAGTGCAGCAGAGGGTGGACTGTGGTTTCTCATTGGTGAATGTAATTGCCATAACTTGCTAGCTCTGAAAATGTAGTGGAAATTGAAGGATTCATCTACATGGAAGGGTTTGTTGAGGACCACCATTTCTTGGCTAGCCAGAAAAGTGAAGGAAACCAGACTGCTCTCTTCCAATTCCTTCCCTGGTGCAAAAGACCTGGTTTGGCCCCATTATCATCTCCTTATCCCAGTTTTGAGATCTTAAACAGGTCAAATTTAAAATTTTAGAAAAAAGTAAACTAAAAACCAAATGAAAGCTGTAAAGTAAAACCACTAGACAAGAAATAGAAATTGATAAACAGAATAATATGATCACCATAAGCAGGTGTCTAGGTATCACCAAATGGTAACAAACCATTCTATGGAATAGGATGATATGGACCAGTCAAAAGAACAAACCAAGAATGTAGATAAAACTCAGGATTTAAATGATGTCTAAACAAACTTAATCAATTTAAAGAATTGAAGGAAAATGTGACTAAAGTGATAAATGATATTAAGGTGTCATGTGAGAATAAAGACTAATTTGAAAGTCTGCAAAAAACAAGTAATAGCTTATGGAAATGAAAGATACTATGGATGAGATTAAAAACACATTAGATCCTGGGTCTCACAGGCATCCTTACAAGTGAAATTGGTTCAGCTGCTAGAAAAGCAGAAAACTTAGCAAAGTAGTTACTAATAAAATTCTTGTGGCTTCATAAATAAAGGTACCCAATTCTCCTTAAAGTAAAAACTTACTAGAAAACTGTAACTAAGAGTTAATATCATTTATTGATACTTTAGTTATAAAACAGCAGAAATTATAACTGGGTGAATTTAGCCCAAACCTACTAATGAAATGTAGATCTGCCCTCTTTTAAATGGATAAAGTAAATTCCATTGGTTGCTAAATGTAATCTAAAGTAAATTAACCAGTCTATGTGGGTGTGGTCAATAAAAGCATCTTCTAAACTGAAAAAAAAAAACAAAAACATTAGAGGCCTATAACAGCAGATTCAAAATGTTAAAAGAGTAAATAAATTATTTCAAAGACAGGATACTAGA
This sequence comes from Tolypeutes matacus, assembly GCA_026826555.1. Lineage (NCBI taxonomy): Eukaryota > Metazoa > Chordata > Mammalia > Cingulata > Chlamyphoridae > Tolypeutes > Tolypeutes matacus. Next base: position 19,363 of record JAKSZT010054102.1, on the reverse strand, counting down.
AACTGAAATGCTAATTTAAGAGACAGAGGAAAGTATGCAAAAAATTGAACAGGGTCTCAGGGAACTGAATGACAATATGAAATACATAAACATATATGTGATAGGTGTTCCATAAAGAGGAAGGAAAGGAAAGGGTGTAGAAAGAATACTTGAGGAAATAAAGACTAAGAATTTTACAACTGTTATGAAAGACATGAATAACAATATTCAAGAACAACATACCAGAAAAAAAAAATCCTAATAGATCTTCTCCAAAACATTTACTATTCAGATTGTCAAAGGCCAAAGGTAAAGGATTTTGAAAGCAGCAAGAGAAAAGCAATGTATTATTTAAAAAATGAGCTATAATAATGCTAAGTACCAATCCCTCTTCAGAAACTACGGAGGTGAGAGGCAGTGGTTTGATATATTTAAGGTAGTGAAAGAGAAAATTGCTAGCCAAAGATTCTTTATCTGGCAAAATAATAATTCAGAACTGAAGGCAAGTTTAAAGTCTTACAGACAAACAAAACCTGAGAAAGTATGTTTCTAAGAGACTGAATCTACAAGAGATATTAAAGGGTATATTACAGCCTACCAGGAAAAGACAAGTGAGAGAGCCTGGAAAAGAGTGTAGAAATGAAGATCAAAAATAAGAGAAATTGAAAGGGTAAAATGACAGACAATAGGAAGAAATGACAACAGAAAGTCAAAAGATAAAGTGGATGAATTAAGTAACATCTCTATAGTAGTAACACTGAATGATAAGGACTTGAACTCCACAATTAAAAGACATAGATTAATAGAATGGATAAAAATATGAACCTCTATTTATTGTCTAGAGAGTAAACTTAGATGCAAGGACACCATCAGGCTAAAAATGAAAGGTTCAAAAAAGATATTCCATAGTAATAACAATTGAAAAAGAGTGGGTGTATCAAAACTAATATCAGATAAAAATAGATTTTAAATCAAAATTCTTAGAAGAGATAAAGTAGGTTACTACATATTCATAAAAGGGAAAATTCACCAAGAAGAAAGAACAATAATAAATGTTTATGTACCTAATATAGATGCCCCAAAATTACCAGAATTCTGCAAAGTATTTTATATTTGTTACTTTAATCTCCACAACAATGCTTTGGAAAAACCATATTACTCTCAAAAAAATTATAACCTTCTTTCTGGTTAACTTATTTCTGGTGCCTAGCACTGAGGAATCAAGTACATATATACCACATATATATATGACTGTAAGTGAAATATGCCAGTGTTGAAATGGGTTTGTCAATTTTGTTCTAATAAACAACTTTTGTTTTGGTCAATTATCTCTATTGTTTTCTTGTTCTCTATTTAATTTATATCTGCTATGATCTTGGTTATTTCATTCTTTCTGCTTCCTCTGACCATAGTTTGCTGTTCTTTTCCTAGTTCCTCCAACTGTATGCTTAGGTCCGTGATTTTAGTGTTCTTCATTTTTAACGAAAGCATTGAGGACTATAAATTTCCTCTCAGCATTGCTTTTGCTGCAGCCAATAAGCTGTGATAGGTTGTGTTCTCACTTTCATTCATCTTGAGATAATTACAGATTTCTCTTGCAATTGCCTCTTTGACCACTGATTGTATAATCGTGTATTGTTTAATCTACATATTCTTGTGAATTTTCCTTTTTCCTGCCTGAAGTTGATTTCCAGATTTATTCCATTATGATTAGAGAAATTGATTTGTTTAATTTTTATCTCTTTCTATTTTTTCTTTTCTTTTTTCCATTTGTTTATTATTATTTTATATATTTTAAAAGATGCTTGAATACAAAAATGTTATGCAAAAATTGCAGGGATTCCCATATTCCCCACCTCCCACACCTCCTACAGCCTCCCACATAAACATCTTTCATTAGTGTGGCACATCACCTGCAATGGTTATACACATCCTGGGACCTTGCCATTAAGCATGGACCATAGTTCACATTGCAGAGCACACTCTTTCCCACACAGTTCTACATGTTATATGCTGATGTAAAATGGCTTATACCTGTCATTGTAATGTCACTCAGGATAATTCCCAATTCCCAAAAGCCCTGTATTACAACTGCTTTTCCCTCTTCTGGCCCCCAAAGCATCCAGTGGCCACTGGCTCCACATCAATGTTGAAGTTCCTTCCATTGCTTGAATCACAATATGTCTACAACAGAATACCAGTAAGTCCACTCTAGTCCATAGCTCTTCTCCCAATCCTGAGGAGTCTGGGATGGTGATATCCACTCCACATTCAAGTGAGAGGGGGCTTATTACCCATGGATAAGATGGATGGGATTATCCTGCCTGCAGCTGCAGACTCTCTCCATTCCCTGGGATGACACTTTTCCGTCATCATCTCCTCACCAGTGACTTGGGTGAGTCCTTTGAGCTGTATAGTAGGAGTTGCAGCTCCACCGAGATTCCAGGAACAGCTGGCATATGGGCAGACCAAAGACTCCAGTCTCTGGAAGTACACCTACAAACACCAGCACCACATATATGTTTGAATAGAAGAGACTGATGGGCCATGTGCAGGGAGGACTTATTTGAGTCCAACTATGTCACTCTCAGGAGCACAGATATCAAAGTAGAGCCCACTGATAAGGCATCAATCTCTGGAGCTATTCCCCCTTGTATAGGACCTGGGTGTCTCCAGAGCCCTCAGGAGCCCCTCTGTGTGGGGTGATATTCTCTTTGGTGTTCTATGAGATCCTATTGAGGTGTGTGTAAGCGTTACCTTTAGGATGACTGTCTTTGAAGTCTCTTAGCCAAATGAACTCTTTCAATTTATTGAAATCTATTTTGTGACCCAACATATGGCCTATCCTTGAGAAATAGCCATCCATGAGCACTTGAGAAGAATGTATATCCTGCTCTTTTGAGGAGCAATGTTCTATAAATGGCTATTAGGCTTAGTTTATCATATTATTCAATCTATCTTTTTCTTTATTGATCCTCTACACAGATGATCTATCAAATGAAGAGAATTGTGTATTAAACTCTTCAACTCTTTTTATTGTACATACATCTAGTTCTCTCTGCAGTTCTGCCAGTAATTGACTCATGTAATTTGGGACCTTCTGGTTAGATGCATATATATATATATATGATTGCTATTTCCTCCTGGTGAATTGCCCCTTTTATTAGTATACAATGATCTTCCTTGTGTGTAATAAGAACTTTGTTTTTAAAATAATTTCATCTAATATAAGTATAGCTATTCCAGCTTTTTGTGTGTGTGTTTGGTTACTGCATGTATGGAAAAACTTTTTTGAGCCTTTCACTTTCAATCTATTTGTATCCCTGAGTCTGAGATGAGTCTCTTGTATACAGCACATAGATGGCTTGTATTTTCTTATCCATTCTGCCATTCTGTGTCTTTTGATGAAGGAGTTTAACACATTAACATTCAATGTTATTACTGTGTATGCTGTTCCTACTTCACCCATTTTGATCTTTGATTTATATCTGTCATATATTGTTTTCCCACTCATTTAGCAATTTTAGTCTCTTTTATTGATTTAATCTTCATTTCTAGTCTCTTCCAAGTCTCTCTCTCTTGCCTTCATTTTTAGCCTGTGTCACTACTTTTAGTATTTCCTGAAAAGCCAATTTGTTGGTTACAAAATCCCTCAGTATCTGTTTATGTATGAATATTCTAAACGTCCCCTCATTTTTAAATGACAATCTTGCTCAATATGAGGTTCTTGGCAGGCAGGTGTATTTCAGTGTCCTAAATATTCCATACTATGGCCTTCTTGCCTCCGTGGTCTCTTTTTGGACATTCCTTATATGTGATACATCACTTTTCTCTTGGTTTCTCAGGATACCCTCTTCATCTTTGGCATTTGACATCTTGATTAATGTCTCAGAGTAGATCTGTGCAGATTCATTCAAATGGTAAAATGTGCTTCTTGGACACAGATATCTATGTCCTTCCATTGGATTGGGAAATTTTCTTACATTATTTCATAAAATATTCCTTTTGTCCCTTTTCCCTTCTCTTTTCTGACTGGGACTCCCATGATATGTATGTATGCATGTTTCTTGCCATCATTTAGTTTCCTGAGACCCTGTTCAACTTTTTCCATTCTTTTCTTGATCTGTGTTTTGTATGTTTGCTTTCAAAGACCTTGTCTTCATGTTCACTGAACTTTTCTTCTGTCTTTTCAAATCTGTTATCAAATGCTATAATTTATTTTTAATGTCTTTTATTGTGCCTTTCATTTCTGTAAAACCTCCTATTTTTCTATGTATGCTTTCACATTTTTCTTTGTTCTCACTCAGTGTCTTCTTAATATGCTTAATCTCTTTAGCTATCTCATTGAATTTATTAAGAAAATTTGTTTGAACATCTATGGTAACATTTCTCAACTCCTTTATGTCATCTGGAAGGTTATTTTGTTACTTTGACTAGGTCATATCTTCCTGTTTCTGGGTATGGATTGTAATTTTTTTGTTGGTGTCTCAGCACCAGATATACTATATGTATTTATTCTTGGTCCTTTTTCTCTACTTAGTCTAGGGCTTTCTATTTGGTTTGCTTTGTCCTACAGTCCTTCTTTGATACTTGGCTAAACTTAATTTGAAACTTCATAGTGGTACATGCTTAGTCAATCTGATTTTTTCTGCTCTTTTTCATCTGTTTCTTACCCTTTCTCTCTTGCTTGTTGCAGAATAGGAACCAAGGATGCATTTTGAACTGTAATCTGTGGAGACTGAAGCTGACCACATTGTCCCAGAAAGCGAAGAAATTTCTCTCAATTCCTCCCCTTCAGGATTAGGTATATAGCTGAAGCTGTGTGCAGTAATCCAAGCCATGAAGGCCAAGTCAATCTGTATTTGGTAGGAGGGACTGATGAAGTTCCAAACTTATTCTTCCCCTACTTGGGCCAAGGTTGGAGCCACAGGAGGGGGCAGCCAACTAAGCTGTGTGAGTCAAAACTGACTGCAGTTACCATGCAGACTTCAGAAGCACATACCTCCCCCCTCCCCTGCAAGGGGTGATATTGGAGTCTCCTGTATGCCAGTAAATTTAGAACTTGCAAGCTGAAATGTGAGTTTATTTCCCCATATTCTTCACCTCCCAAAATAAAATGGGAAATGGTATGTAAAAGTCGAGCTAAACTAGAAAAAATAAATATTGAATTCAAATAAAAGGAAATAACTTCCCACATATATAATATAAATTGCATTTTCTCTATAAATATACTGAGCTTTTTCCTATTGAAATGTGCATTTTCACTCTTTCCTTCCATCTTTTGCAAACATTTCAAATAGTAACTTTCTATTATGGAAGTAAAAGGTTATGAGTCTTTAGTTTCTTATCATTCATCAGATTATAAATTTAGGAGACTTTTATGATTTGGGGAAATTCATGAAGTATGTAATAACAGTATTCAGAAAATTATGGTTCACACATGAAATTACTCTTCTTAAGAAACTAAGGTCAGTAGAGTACTCAGGCAAAGCCAAACATTCTGTCTGCTTTTATTGCTACAAAGTTAATTACTCTAATTAAATTGTTGATATTCTAACCAAATAACTTATAAATATGTATATGAAAAACCAGTTTTCTCCAATTCCAAAATCACAGATGATGCTTTATTTCACTTGTTAAAATCTTCCCTTTTTGATTTCACTTTCTCCTGAAATTAATGATTCCCCATGTATAAATTGCCACCAATTTTCTAGCTCCTTAATTGTAGACTGAACAAGATCTCTGTACAATTATGTCTTGAAACTGCCATTGATTTTAGTTGGGAACTGTGCAAGTAATTTCATTTCTTTCAACAATGATTTCTTCATCCAAAATATAGACAATATTTTTCACATAACTAAATGAGTCAGTTTTGAGTTTCAAATTTAAGATAGATAAAGGAGACCTCAGGGAAAAATAAAATACTAAATTGACATGTTTTTGTGTTCAGTTTGTAGCTCATAAAAGAGCAATTGTATTTTAAAGAGGTAAAAATTACTTGAGGTTTTCCTTTACTTATATACAGAATACTTAACTAGTAATTAGCAAGTCAAAACTTGAAACCAGGGTTTTCTTAGTAATCACAAAAGAAAACCCCCAATTTTTCATAGTATCATATTTTATGCAAAACCATGTATTCCCCACAGTTAATGACAACTAACAAATTCAGTCATTCTAATTTTCCTGGCTTCCAATGTGCTGCATGAGCAGAGTAAGTAATAGCAAACATGTTTGAACACTTACCATATGATCTGCATACCAAATAATCTCATTCTGTCTTCAAAGGAACCAAATGAGATGAACACTAAGAAATTCCATGAGATAATCCTGTACAATGTAATCAGGTAAGGAATAGATTATAATTTAAGGATAAATGAAGGGTTACATTCAGGAAGTCTCATAACATGGGCTTTGGAGATTATGGCAGTGTTCTGCTTCTTGGTTTAAGTGGAGGTTTCAGGAATAAACCAACAGTAAGTCTTTTTTTTTTTTAACTTTTATTTATATATTCTATTTCATAAATTAACAGGGTAGAAAATATGCAGGACAAGTCTAAACAATTATCCAAGTTACTGAAACAATCCAGAATGTGAACATTGTTATGCCTTTAAAGAACTAAATTGAAAGCAATTTTAATCCAACAAAAAATGCTGTGATGATTTTTATTGGGATTGCATTAAATCTGTAGAATAATTTAGGTATGATAGACATTTTAATGATGTTTAGTATTCCTATCCATGAAAAGGGAATATTCTTCCATTTATTTAAGTCTTCTTTGATTTCCATTAATAGTGTTGTGTAGTTGTCTGTATATAAGTCCTTTACATCTTTAGTTAAATTTATCCCTAGGTATTTGATTCTTTTAGTTACAATTGTAAATGGTAATTTTTTTCTTGATTTCCTCCTCAGATTGCTTGTTATTAGTATACAGAAATACTACTGATTTTTGAGCGTTGATCTTATAGCCTGTGATTTTACTGAACTCATTTATAAGTTTCTAGAAGCTTTATTGTAGATTTCTCAGGGCTTTCAATGTATAGGATCGTGTCATCTGCAAGCAGTGAAATTTTTAATTCTTCCTTTCCAATTTGGATGCCTTTTGCATGTTTTTCTTACCTCAGTGCTTGAGCAAGTAATTCTAAGACAATGAAATAAGAGTGGTGATAGTGGGCATCCTTGTCCAATCTTAGAGGGAAAGCTTTTAGGATTTCAACATTGAAGATAATGTTAGCTTTGAGTTTTTCGTATAAACTCTTTATCATGTTCAGAAAGTTTCCTTCTATTCCTATCTTTTGCAGTGTTTTTATCAGGAAAGGATCCATATTTTGTTGAATTGGAAAAAAATAACTACAAAATTTATTTGGGAATGTAAGAGGCCACAAATAACCAAGGAAATATTGAAAAGAAAAATGAAATTGGAGGTATCACACTATCTGACTTTAAAACAAACTACAAATTTACAGTGGCCAAAATTGCATGGTATTGGCACAAGGATAGACATACCAACCGATGGAAATGACTAGAGAATTCTGATATAGGTCCTGGCATATACAGTCATCTCATATTCAACAAAGACACCAAGCCCACTCAAGTGGAAAAGAATGGCCTTTTCAACAAATGGCACTTGGAGAACTGAATATCCATAACCAAAAGAATGAGAGAGGCACACCATCTCACACCATATACAAAAATCAACTCAAGATGTATCAAAGATCTAAATATAAGAACCAAGACCATAAAGACCTTGGAAGATAATGTAGAGAGGCTTCTACAGGATCGTGTAATAGGAAATGGTTTCATGAACTTCACATCCAAAGCATGAGCAGCAAAAGAAAAAATAGATAAATGGGATCTCCTCAAAACTAAAAACTTTTACACCTCAAAGGACATTATTAAGAAAGTAAAAAGGCAGCCTACACAATGGGAGAAAATATTTGGCAACCATATATCTGAAAGGATCCTAATATTCTGCCTATATAAAGAAATCCTACACCTCAAAAATTAAAAAAAAAAAACCCATTTAAAAAAATGGGCAAGTGACCTGAAAACACACCTCCCCAAGGAAGAAATATAAATGATTAAGAAGCAAATGAAAAGATGTTCAACATCACTAGCTATTAGGGAAATGCATATCAAAACTACAGTGTGATACCACCATACACTCATTAGAATGGTGGCTCTTAATAAAAAACAACAGTGGACTATAAGTGTTGGAAAGGATTTGGTGAATGGGAACCCTCATCCAACTCTGGTGGAATTGTAGAATGGTCCAGCCACTATGGAGGACAGTTTGGAGGTTCCTCAAAAAACTAACTATATATCTTCCATATGATCCAGTAATTCCACTGCTGAGTATATACCCAGAAGAATTGAAAGCAAAGACACAAACAGATATATGCACACCAATGTTCATGGTGGCATTATTCACTATTGGTAAATATTGGAATCAACCCAGGTGCCCATCATGAAATGAATGGATAAAGGAAATGTGGTACATACATACAATGGAATATTACTCAGATGAAGAAGGAAAAAAATGCTAACACACAGGATAACATGGATGAATCATGAAGACCATATGTTGAGTGAAGCAAACCTGGCATTGAAGGATGAACAGTACATGACCTCACTGATGTGAATTAAGCAAATTGAGCAGACTCAGAGAGCTATTGTCTGGAAGATAGGTTTATAACGGATAGAAAGGGAGAAGAAGGTTGAGCCAAAACCCATAGGGATGTAAACTATGGTAAGGTGAAAGTGTGTAGTTGTGTATTTAAGGGATATGAAAGGAGGGTAGTGATATTATTGGGATAGGTGGTGAAGGTTTGACACATGGGTAGATTGGGATGGGTAAGATGGAAGGTCCAGAGAACTGGTGGAGGGTAGGGTTGGGATAGGGTCCAGGTGAATACTGGGGATTTGTAGGTATGTGGTTGAAAGGATAAGATTGGGAATGCTCTTATGGTAATATGACAAGGAAGGGTTACTGGTTAAGGGTGTTGGATGGGGCAGCACTTGGGACAGGGTGAACCTGGAGTAGGCTTCTAGGGAGTGTGTGAGTGATCATTCTGTCATAATGTGTTGTATCAGTGGGTGGAAACCCACATAATGAGAGGGAAAGAGTTTGATTCCCTTCTTCAGGAGTCTCAATTTGTTCACAAATAGACAGTTGGGAGTCTCTTGAGATCATGGACAGTTCCTAATGGGGGAGGTCAAACCAGTGTGTCAAGACCACAGTTTTGTTGCATGTAATTATGATTCTTGTCATCCAATGAGTGAAGCCAGATGGTCGACGTAGGCCCCAAGGGGAGGAGAAAGGAGAAATAGAATAGATCGAACAGGGGATATTTAGTGGGCAGTAGAAATGTTCTACATAATCTTACAATGACAGACACAGCACATGGTAAATATAATCAAAATTTATAAAAAAGAATGGCCTAAAATGTAAATCATAACGTAAACCCTTGACCATGTTTAGTATATATGTTTCAGTATTTGTATATCAGTTATAACAAAGGTATCATCCATATATAAAAAGTTATTAATATGGGGAGGAGGAAAGAGGGAGGATATTGGGTATATGAGAGTCTCCTGTATTCTGTGTGTGACTTTGCTGTGACATAAAACTTCATTAAAAACAAAATGAAAAATAGTGACACACTGGGAAATGAGTGGGGAAAGGTGTCACAGTACAGACAGGACACCAGCTGGTGGTGATGGAAGGCAAAATGTCAAAATAATTTTAAAATATATTTTCCATCAATTTTAATATCCCAATCTTTTAATTTTAATTATTATTTTTTTAATTTGTATGCATTTGGTTTCTTATATTTAAACTTATCATTATTGTTTAATTTTCCTATTCATTGTATTTGGCTATTTTAATGCATTCATTTTTGAAGAAGCTTTGGATCACAGAAGGGTTACAACAGGGGTGGGGGAGGATCATTAGTGGAGGGCATCAGTGCTGGGGGATGCATGGGAGGACGTTCACCTGAGCATATATATAAGGTATATAAAACTATGCAAATGTTCACAGGGCATTGTCACATTGAGTGGAGGCTCAAATAATAACCAAAAGAATACTGAATTCCCCTTCTAGAGAGCTCTGCTACATTCTCTCTAGGAACAGCCACAATCCCCCAAGTGCAGGGGCAGTGACTGGCAAAGGAGGATATTCCACTAATGGGTCCTTGATATTGAAGACTAAGTTTATGAGCCATTGCTTTTGAGATTGAAATTTTGACTATTGTTATGGATTGCCTAAGAGTTGCCTCCTGAGAGCCTCCTTGTTGCTCAAATGTGGCCTCCTTCTAAGCCAGACACAGCATATGAATGCATTACCTTCCCTGCAGCATGTGGCATGACTCTCAGGGGTGAGCCTTTCTGGCACCATGGGATTGCTACCAAGCACCAACTAGCAATGCAACTAGAAAAAGACCTCAAATAAAAGGTGGGAAAGGTAAAGACAAATGAGTGTATATGTCTAAGAGATTTCAAAGTGAGCTCAGAGGTCATCCCAGAGATAATACGTACACAGATCACAGCAGGATCTCATAGACTGCCAAATTGGATATCACCCCAAATAGTAGGGCTCCTGAGGTCTCTGGAGACACCCAGGTCCTATGCTCAGGATGGAAAGCTCTGGAGTTTGGTGCCTTGTCAGAGTTTGTGCTCCTTATTGAGATAGATGAACTCAATTATGTCTTCTCTGCACATGGCTCATCTGTCCCTTCTATTAAAACTTATACTTGGTGCCATAATTTGTGGTTGCACATCCTTAGACTCAAATCTTTGTGCTGTCCATGTGCCAGCTGGGCCCAGATCCTGGGCAGAGTTGCAACACCTACTCTACAGCTCCTTGGACACACCCAGGACAACTGGTGGGGAGATGATGATGTACAACCACCATCCCAGGGAACAGATATAGTCTGCAGTTGCAAGCAGAATAATCCCATCCATCTTCCCGATGGGATGTAAGCCCCTCTCATTTGGATTTGGAGTGGATGTCACCATCCCAGAATCATTGAGAATGGGGGAAGAGCTATGAACTAGAGTGGACTTACTGGTATTCTATTATAGACATATTGTGATTCTACTAATGGAAGACATTACAACATTGATGTGGAGCCAGTGGGCACTGGAGGCTCTGGGGGAAGGAAGGGGGAAAACACGTTGCAATATGGTGAATTTTTTGGGACTTGGGAATCAACCTGAGTGACATTGCAGTGACAGATATAAGCCATTTTAATCATCACTAAACATGGAGAACTGTGTGGCAAAGAGTGTAGACTACAATGTAAACTATGGTCCATGCTTGATGGCAAAGCCACAGGATGTGTTTATAAATTACAATGATTGTGCCACCCTAATGAAGGATGATTCTTTGGGAGAGTTTGGGAGGTGTGGGGAGTAGGGCATATGGGAATCCCTAAAATTTTTATGTAACAGTTATTTAATCTAAGTATTTTTTAAAAAAATAATGTTTGAAAATAATATAGGGACTGAATAACTCAGTGAACCCTGAGGAGGATAAGAATTGTGGTTAATAGTTTAAATGCAAGAATGTCCTGCTGTGAACTAGTATGGATATACATCACTATTCCAGGGTGATGGGAATGTGGAGAAGAATGGGAAAAATATAATTAATGTAACCTATGGATGACAGTTAAGAGCAATACTGTAATATTCTTGCATTAATGTCAAAGATGTATGGCGTTAATATTAGCGGGGTATGGAAAAAATATGCCAAATGTACACTATAGATCCTAGTTAGTAGGAATAGTCTGATGATAGTATTTTGTAATCTGTAACAAATATTCCACAACAGTATGGGGTGGGGTGTTTTGGTGAAGGATTGTTTTATGGGAATTCTACACACATGCATGATTGTTTCGTAAGTTCACAACTTCTGTAATAAAAAAAATATTTTTTAAAAGAAAGCAATTCTAAATTGTTTTTATTTGTTTTTACAGTCCAGTCAATTTCCTAAAAACCTAAAGAAACTTTTTAGCTATTATTTTGCTTTTCTTTTAGATGCTTCCTCCAGTCAAGGTAGCATTTCCAAAGATGTTCTTGCTTTTTACAGAGAAGAATTTCTGTCCTGGGAAACCCTCTGGGTTTCCCCTTCTTTCTCATTGCAGACTTCTCAGGATCCCTGCCTCTAGATCTTTCTAGCTTTACTTTTCATTCAGTAAAGATATTTGCTCCCATGGACTTTCTCCTCCCTAAAGTGAATAAAAATCCGTATTTGTTTTTCAATGTAACATTTATGTAATTGAAAGCTTCTTCTAATATTATGTACTATCCCTACAACTACATATGAATACTTTTAATGTATTTTATATGTACACACATTGATATAAACAAAATTGGGATCAATACATATACACACATATTTTCAAACTCTTTTTTCAGTCATCATAGTATCATTAAATATTCACAAAGTTAGAAAATCAAAGAATAAGACAATTGCAATCCTCCTCTTTCCACTGATAGCTTTAATATTTTAGGATATTCTAGAATATTTTAATCTACTTTTTGATCTTTGCATTTTTCCCAAAGTAGACACTATATGTGCTTTATTATTTTATACCGTGATTTTTATCACTCACTTTTAATTAAGGCTCTAAATTTAACCTTGTGCCTTAAATTCTTGATGGACACCGTCTTCCTGAGAAAAATCCAGTTTGTTTGTTAATAAAATACAAAATTAATAAAATGCTGTAATTTTTCAGACAAAACGAAATATAAAATTATCGAGTATATAATCAATTTTCTTCCTCATAGCCTCAGTTAAAAGGGGAATTATGATTTTTGGAAGCGATTTCCTTTTGGAAATTCTTAATAGATATCATAGAGTTTGAGGGGCCAATGTAAATATAGTCAACAATGAGTCAACAATGAGATTAATAGGGGAAGGGGCAAGATGGCAGCAGAGTAAGGAGCTTCAAGATTCAGCTCATCCTACAGTATAGTCAGTAATCACTCTGTTCTATCTAAAACACCTTTTTGGGTAGCTTAGGAGACGAGAAGAACATCCTACAATATCCTTGGAAGAACAAAAGGAGACTGTCCATCTTCAGTGAAGATTCTTGACTACATCATTCCACACTGCAAAAGCCAGTGCCCATCCTCCTGTTGCTGCATAAGCCACCTCAGGAGCTATTCCCTGGCTAGATTTGGAAGCTCCATTTCCCAAGAATGGGGGAGTAAGAGATGGTCAGGCACTGACTTTAGCTACTGATTAGTAAATTTGGCTGGCTAAAAGTCTATTCCTAAGAACAGTTAAAAGTAGACTGGATTGTTGGACACTTGTGGTTCTGACCCAAATCCCTCATAAGATAAGAGGGGGTGGTGCTTTCTCAGACTTTCTGGGCAACTGAGGTGCTTTCAGCCTGCACTGCCTGGATTATTGGACAACTGTGACTCCATCTTCACCCACAAAAGGATAGGAGGAGATTGATGATCCCTCAACTTCTCTGGGCAACTGCATGTACTTTTGGTCCACATGGACTAGATTGTTGAGCCTGCTTGTGTTTCTATTCCAGCTTCTGAAAGGGCAGGGTGGATGGTGTTCCCTCAGCCCCTCAGGGCAACTGCAAGTTCAAATGACCATGTGGATTTGATGATGGTCACTCCTTGAACTCAATCCCTGTCCCTGGCAGGGGAGCTGGGGAGTGGTGGTTTGTCAGTATACATGGGCAACTGCTATCAGTTTTTATCCACACTGCTTCATTTACTGCCTACACCTGCAGCTCCATCCCTGCCCCAGACAGGGGAGAAATGGGTGTGAGGTATCAACAGTTTCTCTGGGCAACTACAGGTGTCCATTCCCTGCACATCTTGGATTACTGAAAATGGCTGAAGATCCTTTACTACCATTGTCAGGGGAGAAAGGTGGGAGAAGTTTCATCATTTCATGGGGCAATGGAGACAACTTTAGCCAGCACAGCTTACAGTACATTTTCATGATATACCATATGTTGGGTCACAAAGTAGATCTCAATAAATTTATTTTTTATTTTTTTATTTTTAAAGAAGTTTCAGATTACCTAAATGTTTCATGAAAATATGAGAGATTCCAATGTATCTCACCAACTCCCCTCCCACACTTTCCCCTATTAACAACATCATTCATTGGTGTGGTATGTTTGTTATGATTGATGAACAGATATTTAAGTATTGCTACTAACCATGGTCTATAGTTTACATTATTGTTTACACTTTGCATCATGCCTTATATAGGTTTTGACAAAATATATAATGGACTGTATCCATCGTTGCAATATCACGCAGAACAATTCCAAAGTCGAAAAAATGCCCCATATTACACCGATTCTTCCTTTGCCCTCCCTTCAGAAACTCTAGTGATCACCATCAATGCATCAATGTTGCAATTTCTTCCATTAGTAGAATAATAATAATAAATCCACTTTAGTCCATAGTTGCATTCCCATCTTATGCTTATTCCTTCCTCAATCTTGAGAACTTGGAGATGGTGATGCCCACTCTGCTTCCAGCTGAGAGAGGGGTTAGATCCCATGGGTCAGATGGATGGAGCTGCCTTGTTGCTGTTGTAATTACACTCTGGTTTTTTTGGAATGGGCTTTGTCTATCATTATCCTTTTGTTACTTGTGCTGGATGAGTCTGAAGAGATCTAGGGCTCAACCAGCATATGAACAGACCAAGGATTTAAGTCTATGGGACATATATTTAATGGGTATAGTGCTAATTACAGGTTCAAATAAGAGGACCAGAAGAATGTTGTGTAGGAAAATTATAAATGAGACTAGCTCAGATGTATTGGGGAGATAAGTCATCATATATTTCAAAGTAAGGCTCACTGATGGGGTCCCAATTTCCTGAAGTTGTCTGCCTTGACTGTGTATCTAGTTCTCTCTAGAGTCCTTAGGAGCACCCCTGCTTGAGCCACTGTTTACTGTGGAAGTTAGTAAGACCTCAATAAATTTGAGAAGTTCAAAATTATATAAAACACTTTCTATGATCATGATGCAACAAAGCTGGAAATCACCAACAAGTAGAAAAAGGGGAAATTCATAGATATAGAGAGATCAAACAACACACTCAAATAATGAGTAGGTCAAAGAAGAAATTGTGGGAGAAATCAATAAATATCTTGGACAAATGAAAATGAGAACACAACATATCACAACTCAGTGAAGGGAATGCTGAGATAGAAATGTATAGCCCTCAATGCTGACATTAACAAAGATGAAAGAGCTAAAATAACTGACCTAACTAAAGAGCTCGAGAAACTGGGAAAAGAAAAACAATCTATTCTCAAAGCAATGAAAATAAGTATTAAAACCAACATCAGAGCAGGCATAAATGAAACTGAGAAGGAAAAGCAAGAGAGAGTACAAAAGCAAAAATTTGTTCTTTGAGAAGATTAACAAAATTGACAAACCCTTAGCTAGACTGACAAAGAAAGAAAAACAGAACATTCAAATAAATAAAATCAGAAATGAAACTGGCGGCATTACTACTGACCCCACAGGAAAAAAAGAGATCATAAAATTATAGATAATGTGAGCAACTGTATGCCAACAAACCAGGCAACGTAGATGAAATGGAAAAATTACTTGGATCCTATGAACAACCTCCACAGACTCTTGAAGAAATGGAGGATCGCAACAATCCAATCACAAGTACAGTGATTAAAAGAGACACCAAACAACTCTCCAAAATGAAAAGACCTGTTCCAGATGGCTTAAGAGGTGATTTCTACAAAGCATTCAAAGATCAAATACCAATCTTATGCAAAGTCTTCCAAATAATTTAAGAAGAGGGAATGCTGCCAAACTCATTATATGAAGCCAATATCACCCTAATTCCAAAGCCAGATAAATGTATTCCAAGAAAAGGAAAATTACAAACCCCTTTTCCTAATGAACACGTATGGAAAAGCCCTCAACAACTTATTTACTAACCAAATCCAACAACACACGAAAAGAATTATTAATATATACCATGATCCAGTGAGTTTTATCCCAGACATGCTAGCATGGGTCAACACAAGGAAACCAGTCAGCATAACACACCACATTAATAAATCAAGGAAGAAATATTACATGATCATCTAGATTGATGCATAAAAGGCATTTGACAAAATCCAGTATCCTTTCTTGATCAAAACTCCAAAAGGAAAATTTCTAATCATGATAAAGGGCATATATGAAATACCCACAGCTAATATTGTGCTCAGAGGTGAAAGTCATTATTGGAGTGACTTTTTAACTTATGGTTTATAACACTGTGATTATCATGGTGTGCCTGGTGGCTTTTGCTCAACAATATAGCTTAGTGATTTATCCATTTAGATGTGCCAGATGGACCCAAAATTTAAATTTCTGACTTATTTTCCATAATATGTATCTATCACATGTTATTTATATTCCATTATTGTTAGGTAATTATGTCATTTCTATTTTCCAAATTTGAACAAGGCAACAATGCACATAAGGTAGTTTCAAGAGATATGTTGATTTCCTGAAACATCATCAAACTTTTATATGGACAGGCTTTTTCATTTTATTTCCATGAAAATAATGCATCATAAAATATCTCATTGTTAATTTGAATTTCCTTAACCCTATGCCACCATGGTGGATTCTGTCAGTGATTACAAGGTGTTGGCCCTATTTTACACCATAGTTGACCCCAAGTTTAACCCCGTGATCCACCCACTGAGAAACACAGATTTTAAGAACACCATGAGGAATGTGTGGTGCCGAGAGAGGCTGTTTGAAGAGAAAAGATGCTGTGGGTGTTTGAGCCCTTTGAAGGATCTCATTTTTTTTCAAACATTTTTAAGTTCAACAAATGCAGCTGGTACAGAAGGGTGGTGTCCTGTCATGTGAATTTGCAAACCTCAAAGGGAAAATACATGTCACCCACTCTCTACTTTACTTCACTGAGCCTGTGAAAAAAGGCAATAGATAAAATGATCTCATCTCTTTCAGCTTTGACATTCTGGAAATAAAGTTGTCCTTCCTCATCTCACATATCTGGGGTATTAGTAACCTTTTATCAGGGCAAATTTTAAGCAATGCAGGGTTTGGAGGTTGTATTCTGCTTTAAGAAAAATACTATGATTGAGACACCTCTCATGGATTGAGAGAGATTCTTGGCACTTCCTTTTTTTAGGATTCCATTATTACAATTATAAACGATGCCAGAAAATATTGCATGCATTGTTGTACATTTTAAGTCTTTATATTGAAAAAACTACACTTCTAATAGAAGAATTTAAATTCAAGCATATTATTCACTCCATAATAATGGAAGTTATGTATATATGCATAATGTTATTAACCTTTTGTACCCTATCACTGGTGTATTACAGCACTTCAAAGTTTCAAATTGGATGGTGAACATCTTTCAATACTATAAATGCACTTTTATGACTGTATTTTATGGCTTCATTTTAAAACGTTCATGAAAATGCAATTGATTCTCATTGTAAATGTGCAGGATGGAGATTTCCCCACCTTGTGAAAAGTCCTGAGCTTAAGAAGGAACATAGATAAATTGATGGAATTTCTGAGTGTAATTTGCTAATCCTCACTGCCCATCATACATATAGTTTCTTTTGATGTTTTCTTTCACCCTTCTAAACTATGCAAAACTGTTTTCCCTCCACTAAGGGAGGTCCTTATACTAGGAAAAATAAATAATTTTGGAATAAGAAGCTTGTGAGACAGACTGAAAACTGGAACATAGGCCAAGATCACCTTTGGTTCATGAGGTGTATCCTTCATTTATGCAAGAATCTTCAAGTTGTTTGTACTGGATGGCTCCTCTAAAATCATCTAACATCATCCACCCCAACAACCCACATATGAAGAGTATAACTAAGGCCCAGAAAATGAATAAATATTCACCAAATTTGCAAATATGAGTGGACCTGAACTGATATTTCTGGTACTCTTCATTTTTATCATGACACCCATTAAGAGAATGAATGATATACACATAATGTATCATTTTCCTAAGTGCAACAGAAATTCAAGTTTTCTGTTGTGGAGTATAATTGCACAAATTAGGTATAAGTGATGAGGATTTTAGCAACTGTTTTTCCCTTCCCCATGTTCCACATGTATATGGAACTTAGAATTTTAAGGGAAGGCACAGAAATGATTAAGTATGTTAAAAATGAATCAAGAAAGATAATAGTGGATCAAGTCAAAGTCTAATTTTTTTTTTAAAGCAAACCATCACAAATAAGACATTTTATTCGTCACTTTTAAAAGGCTGAATTTTAAACAGATTTTAATGTCAGTCTTGTGGTGATCAACTCCTGGAATGATGATCTAATTCGAGAAAGTGAATATCAATGGAAATGTCTAGAGCTGGATGGGCAAGTGTAAAATTGTGGGGTGGGATTTATTTTAAGAAGCCTGTCATTCTGGTCCCAATTAAAAATTAATAGCATTTCAGTTCACCTCATAAATTTGCTGGAATAGCACAAATGAGGGATGTATTGACTCCAAAATCCAAAGAGGGCAACTAGGTGCTGTGCCTCTTTTATGGTTGTAGGGATGGCCAGTTTCTTTCTGTCTTTACTAAGATACATTGAGACAAAAGTCATTGCTATATCAATACCTGCACACCAGGTATCATACATTGTGTTAATTTTCTCAAGCAATTATACAATACCACATATGGAACAGAAGCTGCAATTGGAGTCACCACCTGGTTAAGTTCAGAATTATCTACTACCATAGTAAATTCTTTTTTGTGCAGGCTGTATATGCTTTAGGATGATATTTCCGGTGTTTTCACCTGGAACTGGCAGGACATATTAGAGTGAGATTGCTATATGAATAATAGTTATTTGATTATTTGTCTCCTGTAAGTTCAGAGAGCACTTAGTGTAATCCTAAAGAAAGCTTAAATGATTTCTCAATATCTACAATGATAACTGTACTGAGGACACAAGATTGGAAGTGTAATGAATATCATCTTATTTACTTTAATTATAAAAGTGTAATACCAGGCTATTTCTTCCACATGGCAATTTTCATCTCCACGTTTCTCAGGGAGTAGATGAGGGAATTTAACATGGGGGCAATCATAGTGTAAAACCCTGAGATTTCCTTGTCCTTCATCTCATTCTCAGCAGGTAGAACATAGGTATAGATACAGAGCATACCCAACAAACCTACAAGCATTATGTGAGAGCTACAGGTTCACAGAGCTTTTCATCACACTGTTCAGGAATGTGTCCAAAGATTGCACATGATGAATATGTAATAAGACACCAGGATAGGAAAAATGAAAACCTTTGACATCCTTGAATTGGAGATAACTAAAATACTAACAATATGAATATCTCTGCAGACTAGTTTCAAAAGAGGT
>JAKSZT010054101.1:1003531-1037751 GCA_026826555.1 Tolypeutes matacus | reverse complement strand
TTTTTTTTTTTTTTAGCCAAATGCAGGACCCAAAATAATTCCTCTTCTAGGCCAACCCCCTTACGGAAGGGACCCTAGCTGGGCCCGTGGAAATTAATCAAGCACGTTCCACTTTCCGGACTCCCCAGGTTAGCTGAAACTCTGATGTTAGTCAGTGAAGAGTGCTAAAGATGGCGGATTCCGCCCCTTCTGGTGCTGAGCTCCAGCGTCACCAGGCTGCTCAGTAAATCAGTTTGAGTGCAGATTCGCGTCTGCTCTCAGCCTGGTGCTGCTTCAGTTCGGCTTATCTGCTCCCCAAAGCTATGGGGCGGTGCAGGCAGCCAGATCGATGTCTAAAAATATAAAATACCCTTCCCTGTCT
The DNA here is from genome assembly GCA_026826555.1 of Tolypeutes matacus. Taxonomy (NCBI): domain Eukaryota; kingdom Metazoa; phylum Chordata; class Mammalia; order Cingulata; family Chlamyphoridae; genus Tolypeutes; species Tolypeutes matacus. The sequence continues at coordinate 1,037,390 of JAKSZT010054101.1, read as the reverse complement.
TCCAACCGAACCCTCCCTTCTTTGGGAAGTGTCCCTTCCTCCTGGCTCCGCAGCGGCCAGGGTCTTATCCCTGGGTGGCTAGGGAAATCAGCTGCATTCCCCGACCAATATCCCCCCTCTGGTTCACCGGGTGCTGACTAGCTCGTTTGCTCTGTTCACACAAGGTCCAAGGGGCGCCAGGCAGTCAGCTCCCCAGAAAATAAAATCTTTTTGCCCCGCCCGTGGCTCCAAATGGCCGTTTTATTTTTTATTTCCGTAACCACGGGGCTCAGCCGCCTGTGCCAACCTCCACCGGCAGCCTCAAAACTCACGAATCTCCACCGTTCGGTCCACGCCGCCGATCCGCGCAGATAGATGCCCCAAGCTTCTCACTCCACGCGTGCACAGCACAGACCCCCGGGCAGGACCCCGTCCCCAATCCGCCTTGCTCTGGGAGCTTGCAGTGTGCGCCCTCCTACACCAACGCCATCTTGCCGCCTTCAACATATATCTTTAAGGTTTTATATATTGCCAATGGGAATGTAAATTGTTAGACTCTAAAAAAGTTAGTTATTTTATGAGACTGCATTTCAAATATCTCAAAACCCAACCATTCTGTTACCAGATTTATTCTAGGTGCTTGACTTATGCTACAGAAATGAATTCCAGAGCATGTTGGGTTAGTTAGGCCAGTAATTTATTAAGGTAGAGGAAGAATGAGAGAAAATAACAAATCATGGGTCCCTAGTAGAGAGTAAGGGGATGAAGAGCAATAAAGAGGGCTGATTTATAGACTATAATTTTCCATTATAGATTATAAATTCTCATGTTTAATTTGTGTGTTGATCCATGCATGGGTGGACTTGGTGAGAGCAGGGTGCAGAAGCCAAGAGAGCTGAAAGCAGGAGCAGGAGCAGGAGCAGGAGCAGGGGCTATTTGACCTTTGTGCCTGCTTTTTAAACCATTAATTATTCCACTCCTTTGCTAATGGCAAGGGAGGAGTCCCAGGTGTTTTCTGTTTTGATTGATTACCCCACCCATCAATCCCCCAGGTGGGCCTAATTATAATGTCCTTAGAGTATATACATGGCTTCTCCTGGGAATCTCTAGGAATCTCATTCTGGGTGGCAGAAATCTCATCAGGATCTTCCAGCAGCCATCTTGGGTGTAACGGTGTCCACATGGACTTCTTGCATGGTTCCAGAACCATCTATTGATTCCCTATTTTACTAGTTGCTTCATTCCCACCTCAGAGAGTTTACACCTTTATTCTTAAAGTGGTGCTGAAGGGAGATATTCATTCTTCTATAACTTCTTCCTGCTGGTTAGGGGCAGTAGGCACTACCTGGCAAGGTGTAAATCCCTTTGGTTATTCTACTTTGGCTAGAGGAAGATGTATCTGGCACCCTGTGCAAAGCCGGGTGAAGTCCTCATATGGCTAACAAAAGGTTGATTCTGGAAGAAATAAACTTGATTAGAATTGAGAATATGTGGTCCCACCAAGAGGATACAGGACAACAAAGGTAGAAAAGTCCAGATGCCTATAAAAGCTGCATTTTCCCAAAGGTGATAGGAAATAGTATTCTTTCAGTCATTTTATCCTTTTGATTATCTCTAGAGAGAAGAGATTGCAAAAGACAATAGAGTTAAGTATAAATCACCAATTCCAGGTCCTATGGTAGAGGAGAGGAATGAGAAGAGGCTTTGCCCTTCTTAATTAAGCTACAGAAGATGAAAACAGACAAAGTTTTTAAAGGGGTATCTGGTTTGCCCTCTCTCTAATAATAGGCATCTGAGCTAGTTGGCTTTGACATAGACACTTGGCCTCTGGAGAGGTAATTCAGTCTGTCCAATGACTGGCACTGGTGCATCCCATCAGATGCTTTTGGTGAGCTGGCATTTTCCTGTGTAGCTGGCTTCATTCAGGATTAGTGCACCAAGGTGGAAATTATTTTAATTTTAATAGCTGTGAAAGTGATCAGAACTATAGAGTAAAGTTCCTTTCATTTTGGCTCTAATTGAGAGAGAGTCTTCTTTTCTTGTTTTGATCAGAACCTGGTTTCCAGGTCCTGGGTGAGGAAAGTATGCCCATGGACCATCTCAAAGGGACTAAGCCAAAGTGTGTCTTAGCCACTTTGCTTGCTATTTCCCTTCTGGGAAATGCTTAGGTCTGGCAGGATGGCATGTGAGTTTGCCAGCACTCCCCAGGGTATGAGTGGCACAGGTTATGGAACAAGGGCTAAGAGGGATACCTGGTTTAAGCACATTCATTAACTACTTAGAAAATGAAGTTTACCAGGGATTTTAACATGTTCAATGTCCCTCTGCATATAATTTAGAATAGAAAAGATATCATCATAATTGCCAGGCATATATCTAGAGTAGGTACAGTACTTTATGTTAATGTACTACTCAATGAATAAGGTTTGCTTTGAGCTGTAATTAATACACTTAAGTTCCAGGTTTGCAATACCTTACATGTTATCTCTCCATGGGAGCAGCCATAATGCCAATTGTGTTTAAGTTCTGCTCACAGTATTCTGGTGATCATTGCTTCACTTGTTATGTCCTTCACACAGCCAGCATGCTGCAGCACCATTGACCCTAGAGAGAAGCTAGGAAAGTAGTTCCAGTATTCCACTGGCCTGGTGCATAGCACCCTTTGGCACTATGAAACAGTGCCAGTCTCGAGGTGATATCCATTTTACATTTGGTTATATTGAGCCATCATTGGCTGCTGTAGGAGTTTGAAATTGTAATGTAGTCTCCATTAACTTCAGGGGCACAACAAGAGATGTAGTAGATACCATTGTTTTTTTAGGGGTCAGTGGCAAACTTCACCAATAACTCCAAAGGAGAGGCAACCTGCAGTGTATTGAAGGCCTGGTTTGAATGTACAAGAGAGTTTAATAATGCTGAAGTCTATCTCTTAATTTTTATACACTTTTACCATGAAGACATTAATTAGCAGGTATTTTACTTTATCAGTACAGGAAAAACAACTTTTTCCATTTTTTAAAAAATAACCAGTAAGAAAGGAGACAGGGATATCTCAAATTTGCTTTCTCCTGAGCTATAGGGGCAGAAGCTGTTATGAAATAATCATAAGCAAAGACAAGGGGTGAGGCTAGGATTGAAGTGATCATAAATGAAGGTTAAGTTCAGTGTAAGATTTACACTTATAATACAAGGTTAAGGTTAAATCTACCCAGTTATAATTTCAGTTATTATCATTTTGCTGTTTTATAATATAAAGGCATCTATAAATGATCTTAACTAAGTTATAGTTTCCACTACATTTTTGCTTTAAGGCAAATTGGGTACCTGTATTACCTAGGTCACAAGAATTTTATTAGTAACTTTGCTAAGTTTTCTGCTTTCTAGCAGTTGAACCAATTCCACCTGTGATTTATACATTAAATCCACTCACAAGGCAATATTGACATTGAAAGACTCATTTTGAGTTTACCTTTCACTATTATCCAATTTGTAACAGGTGAATCTAAAATCTGATTTCCTAGGCACAAGCAAACTGACAAAGTTAAAACACAGATTTTCAAAGTTGAACACAAAGTTAAGTACAGATTAGAACACAGAGAGAACTTTATACCCTTAGCATTTCTAGGAAGTCTTTGTACTTAATTGATGGCACATGAGGTTTCTTATTTTCCAGAAGAGGTTTAGTAACCAGTTTGGATCTTGATCTCTATTCACACATTTAATAGGCACAACTGAGTTTAAACCAAGAAATTTGAGGTGTACTTCCTCATTTCTTTAAGGAGACATGGCATGAGGTTTCTGGCCCTCAGATCTATTTGTCCTCCTCTTTCACACTGGTCTAACTGGAATTCAGGTCTTATACAAAGGATTTTCTCAGCTATACTGTGGCCATGTGAACCAGTAGTAGGCAGAATTTCCTGATTCTTTAGAAAACACTCATATGGGGAATTTACTGGTGGGTGAGAGACCATGTGCATTACTCTAGGAAGAATGAAGAATGAAGAAATTTTTAGTCAACTGATCTGGCATCCCAGAGTCTAAGTGTGACTAAAATGTTCACCACTCCAAATAATTTGGAGCTGATGCTCTGGTTCCAGCATCTGGAAATCCAGAGCTTGCAGCTAACAGGCTCCCTGGGCCAACCTAGGTCTTGGGAGATGCCTGAAACCCTGAAGTTCAGACCAAAGCACCTAAGCTGAATTGGTGGCAGATGATCAGTTGCCCAAACCATAGCATCTGAGATAAGTCTCACAAGATGTTTGGCTGCTGTCTGAATGGGTGGGCCCAAGGAATTTCTTGAAGGCCATTCAGAATTATGTCTCTGGTTCCTGCCACCCTGGGAATCAGGCACCCTGCTGCCAGCCATTTCTGGGGCCATTGTGGACTTGGGAGACAGACTGAACAGATCTTGGGGTCAGTTTTGGACTGAAGCTGCCAAGCCAAATATTGCTCCTTCCTGGAGAAGGAGCAAAATGCTTCTTCCTATTCTTACAGAGGTCTCAAAAAGCAGTCTTATGACTTTGCTGTTTGATAGTTTCCCAGTTAGATGATCCACCAAAAGGCCATTAAGTGATTAGAAATCAATTGTTCTAGCTAACAGGCCTTGGGGCCCTGAGGCAATATCTTCTTTACCAGCAAATGCATTTTCAGTTTTACACTTCTCAAGACATTCTAAAGTATTTTAACTCAAACCTCTAATGAGAAATTCAGAAGTAGGAAGGTAAAATGTGGTTAAAGTTTAATTATGAGAGGATCCCTGGCCTGTGACCCCCCTTGTGTAAGGGAACTCCCATGGCATCCATCTTGGCCCTGCTTACTGGTGCATTCCCACCCCATTCCAGACCAGGTAGCCAGGCGTGGTTAATAGGAACAGTGGTCTGCAAAGGCATGGACCCATGGAGAGTGCCCCCAGCTCTGAGTCATTGCCCTGCCACCACCAAGGGGAGAGGGTGGCAGAAGGCAATGGCCTGAGGGCAAAGCCATCTGACTGCTAAAAGGGCTTGAAAAAGCTTTGCAACACCCAACACTTGACTGGGGGACCTCTGTCTTGGCAGGGCCCAGCTTTGAGCCCCTGCCTTGTACCTCAGCCCTCTTGACTGGGGTCAGGTCTCACAAGCTTGAACACGTTGCACTGATGCAGAGTTCCCATGAGCTGGCCTCTTCCCTCCTGAGAATTCATCCCATGGGGCCTCATAGGCAAACTTGTTTAAAATGGATAAACAAAACAAGACATTAAACAGGCTGTATGCCATAATTTCACTCACTAATAATCTCCTGGTTGACTCACCAAATATTTTACCAGATTTGGTCTAGGTTCTAGACTTATGCTGCAGAAATGAATTTCAGAGAACATTGGGTTAGTTAGGCCAGTAATTTATTAAGGTCGAGAGGGAAGAGAAATGGGAGAAAATAACAGATCATGGGCCCCCAGTAGAGAGTAAGGAGCTGAAGAGTGATAATGAGGGCTGACTTATAGACTACAATTTCCCATTATAGATTATAAATTCCCAGGTTTTATTTGTGTCTTGATCCAAGCAGAGGGGACATGGTGAGAGCAGGACACAGAAGCCAAGATAGCCAAGAGCAGCAGCATGAGCAGGGTCTATTTGAACTTTGTGCCTTCTTTTTAAACCATTAATTATTCCACCCCTTTGTTAATGGCAAGGGAGGAGTCCCAGTTGTTTGCTATTTTGATTGATTGCCCCACCCACCAATCCCCCTGGTGAGCCCAATTATAATGTCCCTGGGGAATATCATGACTTCTCCTGGGAATCTCTGGGAATCTCATTCTGGGTAGCAAAAATTTCATGAGGGTCTTCCAGCAGCCATCTTGGGGGTATTGGTGTCCACATGGTCTTCTTGCCATGTTCCAGATTCATCTTTTGATTCCCTATTTTACTAGCTGGCTTCAACTCCATTCCAAAGTATACAACCAAGAGAAATTCATTCCTGTATATTCCAGGAAACATGCAAGGGAATGTCCATATTTTTACTGTTCCCAGAACAAAAATCTAGTTGGGAGGATGAAAAAAAAATGTCCTTTAATAGGATAGTGGATGAAATTAACTATGGTATATTACAGAATGGAATATTTCACAAGAATAAAAATAAACAACAATTTTCAAAAGTATGGCTGCATCTTAGCAATATAATATTCAGAGAACAAAAAGATTCAAAGATTGTCTAGATCATGGTTATATTTTATAAAGTGTATAAACATCAATATATAAAAGTATATATTGATAAAACCATATAAAAGTAATTAATGAAATAAACAACTCAAAATATCACTTAGTTGTTTTGAATTTAAGGATTGGAAAGTTAGGATACAGAAAAATCACACATACACTAAAAAATAGATTCAAAGATGGGCCTTATATTTACAACAAAAGTGGATTTCTTCACAATGAATTTAAAAATTGCATTTACCCATTCAGCCACAGGCAGAGCTGTGTAACCTCAGACCTCCCTAAATAATGCTGGTGTGTCTATGGAATACAGAGCATGAGAGGCAAACACTCTAGAAAGTGGGCATTAAATTGGCAGCTGAATTATGAGAGGAGGGTGGAAGGGGAGATACTGAACTTTTCATGACCAGATCCATTCTCAAATTTACAAACAGTCAAATCACTCAATCTCTATGGAGAGAACAAAATGGTGAGATATGAAATCAAATGTATTTATGGAAAATGGTACCTGAAACTGGAAGAGTGGGAAAGATGATTTTCCAACATATAAAATCAGTTCAATGTATTGAACTACCCTGGGAAAGGACAAATATAATCATATTGATTGGCTAAAAAAATTAATTACAGCTTTAAGTTCTATGCTATTTACCTCCTGAAAATAGCATAGAACTTAGAGCTGAAATAGAAGTGGACAAAACTTACCTTAACCAATTCTAAGAGGAATCATTTTTCCCATTTTAATATCTCTGAAATATGTATATATTGTATCTTAAAATCAGTTATTTCTTACTATAATTTATTAAACAGCATTTTGCTTTTTTAGGAATATATAAAATAATGACATATTTTATAATGACTGGCTTCTTAGATTGACAGAATTATGATTTTCAATGAAAAAAAGCCCAATACAGCCCTAATAGTAGGTACATTGGACATAGTCTTTCTTTTAAAAGTACCCACAATAATTCTTGCAAAAAAGTTTAGTTTATTTGAAAGAAAAAAAAGAGTGTCATAATCCAACACAAAATATATGTTTGCTTATCATAGCCACAAGGAAATTAATTCAAATAAAAAAGGATAAAATTAGTAGAATATATATGAAAGAAAATTGCAAAATACAGAAATATCTGGATTACATATATTTTTGACTAGTTCCTCTCAAAAAAAGCCTGTTAGAAATGCAAACTACTGCAGCCCAACCTAGGCATACTGAATCAGAATTGTTGGAGGTGGGCTGCATGAACGTGCATTGTAATGAACTCCTCAAGTGATTTCTATTTATTCCAAGAGAATCACAGGGAACTGCAATTTAAATTCCAGTTCTCCAACTTCATTCCTCATAGTCAGAGAGGAAAGTAATGCAAGGACAGAAAGGTTCGAGATTATGACTGGGGAAGTTTCAAAGAGAGAAAAGAGTGGGATGAAGCATGGAGAAGAAAAATCAGAATGTGAATGGGCCAGAAATGATAGAAATTAACAAATACAAATCCTTTGTATTTGAAGTAGTTGTTAGTTAAATAATGTGAAGAATCTAGTTTGTATTGGATGCAGAGCTCAGAGGTGCCTCATATGTTATTCCAAAGGAAGAGATTGTGAACAGAGAAATAAAGAGGGAAGATCATGATAGAAGTGTGTAATTGTTACATAAATGAGCCAAAACCCCTCTATTACTCTCTGTTATTCACAACAGCCTGGGGCACATTAGCCTCCAAAAAACCCACCCCAATGCAAAACTCAAATATTTATAAGTCCAAATCATTTAAAAATAGCCCACAAAGTGTTTCTTATCCATTTAGAGCTCATCTGTTTTGCATACCCTGCAAATTGTGTCTGGTATCTGCTGACCATAGAAAATGTAAAATTCTTTTGCTATAAATTCTGTGCCTAGGAAATCTCTGACCCTGAGACACCCCACCATGCTGATTCTGAAACATCACCCTGAGTCCCATTGCCCTCTTCCACTTCTGATGGTCCCTTGAAGACTCTTGCAGGTTGTGTGGGGAAGAATCACCCCTTTTTGTTCAAGTTCCATCAAATAAATTTTGTATATTAATGCAGTCTAATATCTTAGCTCTGAAAACCTCAAAAGTGAACACACTACAGTCATGAATTGAGGTTTATGAGGTCTAATTAAAAAAGAAAATCAGAACCCATAAAAATTCCCTGTCAAATTTTATGAAAAATTTTCCCAAAATCATGTACAGATCAGCAGAAAATAAGGAAATGGATGCTATTTGCCAATGGAGAACTTTGCAGAAGACACTATCAATTCAGGGCAAAGGCATTTAAATGAAACAAAGCTGGGTTTAAATATTTTCCAATCCCTCATATACCACGCCTAACTTTGGAAGAAACTGCATTTGTACAGTAATTTAGAGAACAATAGAAATATGTGCATTGATTTATAATGCACATATTCTTAGAAACTAAAATTTTTTAAATATTTATTTTTATTTACTTATTTATCCCCCCTTGCAGCTAGTGCTTACTGTGTCCATTTGCTGTGTATTTTTCTGTGTCTGCTTGTCTCATTTTGTTGCATCATCTTGCTGTGCCAGGTCACCACACCATGCAGGTCTTCAACTCACAGCACTGCACAGGCCTTCAGCTAACCACACCTTGCAGGCCATCTGCTCATCAGCTGTGTGCACAGTCAGCTCATCTTGCTGTGTGGGCCATCAGCTCACCACACCATGCAGTCCACCTTGCCTTCACCAGAAGGCCCCGGGAATCAAACCTAGGGCCTCCCATATGATAAATGGCAGCCCAACCACTTGAGCCACGTCCGCTTCCTGAAACCAAAACTGTAATGCTTGACAGTGTATTCCATATACCAAAAGCAAACTTGCAGAAGCTGCGGAAGGTTATTGCCAAGAAATTGATGTTGGGAAATGTGTAACAACATGATCTTAGAAATAAATAAGTTCAAATTCTCAAATGGTATGTCTACATTAGTAAATGAAATTTCATTATATAGATACATTTTGTTAAGGGAACAAAAGATGTCCCAAGAAAACTGACCCAGCCAGCTTGGGGAAAGAAAGGGAGTAGCCATGAACCTGAGGCATCTGAGTTCAAGACTGGCATATTCTGGGGCCTGGTAACTTCTTCTGCTGTAATCTAGGCCTACTTTTCACAGGGGAAAAAATGTTGCTCCATCATCTCTGTCTTGGACAAAGACATACAAGTGTGTGGGATTCAGAAGCCATCAGCAAGTTCCTCTTTATGCTCTTTTTGCTGTTTAGGCAGTTCTAAGACTAGGAGAAAACTCAGTGGGGACATTAATCCTAGGAGAAAATTGTTGAGAAGGCAAGGCCTGATGGTGTTAACCTAAAATTTCAATGATCTTCAACCAAATTATCCAAAGTTAAGCTTGTATTGGTGAGAGATTGGATTATATGGTTAAAAGAAATATTAATGTCCTGGGGTTGAAAGCTATTTTGGGGAGGGAAATCCTACTGCTAGTGTGGGGGCAGAGTTGGGAACATAGGTCTCCAAGCAGGCAAATGCTTAGGGGATGCATAAAGTTATATTTGAGATGTGGACAAGGGCCCATTAGGGGTAGTTGTCATATTCCTAATTTGGACTTTCACCATTCCAGTTTTGTCTCTTACTGAAAAATTGCTATATTCAATGGTCTTCAGAATGTGTATGCAAGTGTGTAACTGCATGAAGCTAAAGTATCAGGATCCAGAAGCCAACTAGGTTAAAGAGCAGTTACATCATTTTCATGGGTGACCCTCAGTAAGTTATCTAGGCTTCATTGTATCATCATTTTAATGGAAGCCAAATCTTCTCTCATTTCACAAGGTAATTTATATGAGTACATAAAATGATAATAAAAGTTAAGGCTTAGATAATAATGCTTAATTTCACTATTATTGATATTGTCTTGATGGAAACATAACCTTAAAAAGAACAATGTAAAATGGATCCTTTTTGGAACACTTTTTCTGTATGTGGATTGTTTAATTAATTCTCATATCATGTCCATGGTGAAATTGCATTGTAATACATACTTCTTCATCTGTGTCAAATATTGCATTGACTAAAGCACCAATGGATAAAAATACAGACTTCAGAAACTTACAGGAAGATGGCAGACTAGAAACACATGAGACTTTCTCCTCTCCCAGAAAAATAACTAGAGAACAGGCAGAAATATCCTGGAAGAAATGTTCTAGCATTCAGGACACCAAGGGAAGTCTGGGCATCCCTAAGAAGAGACAAGGGCAAAGGAAGAGAACCTTGAAGGTAAAGCTCTCAGTTAAAGCTGCAGCTTCCAGTGCCCTCCCCCACCCTATAGACAATTTTGAATTCAGAGGCCTGGACCTAGTGGCTACAAAGAGGGCCACAGGGATCAACCTCCCCAGGAAATGGGAGAGAAAGGGATGCAGCCTAATGGTGACCGAGCTTTTGAACCACAAATTTGGTCTGTTCTGTCCAACCAGCCCTTCCAGGCCAGGAGGGGCCATGCCATTGTTTGCCTTGGGAGCCAACATGGGTCAAAAGAGATCCAACCCTCTCAATCACCCTCCCTACTGACCTGGACTGGTTGCTGATGCAGAGACAAGTGGAATTACTTCCCAACCAGGAAAAGAAAAGGGTTGCCTGCAATGGTTTGAGAACAACTTCTGAGAAAGTTTGAATTTGGAGGCTCATAGACTCCAGACAGGATCCTCTATCAAATTGAGCCAGTCTGGGTTGCAGAGAACACACTCCAGCCATGATTTGAACTGAGAGGTTTGTCAAAGTGTGCCATCTGCTAGCCCACAAAGAAAGTACATGTGAGGAAATTAAAAGTAAATAAGAGAAGCTTTTCCTGGCCTTTAGAGTCTCCCTCTCCAATGCCCTTGGAATAGGGTCCACAACCCATTACTGTTTCCAGGGCCTAGATTGAGCAACTAACAAGGACAATCCTAAAGAACTAGAACAGATTGCCCTGGAAATCAAAGAACAGTAGTAATACACAGCTTCTTGCCATTAAAACCCTATGAAAGAAAGAAATTGAGTATCAGAGCAAACTCATCATCATAATCATATGCCTAAACATCCAAGAAAAATAAACCATATACCAAGAAAATGGAAGAAATGGCTCAAGCAAAGGAATATATCAAAGGTCCACATGAGACACAGGATTTGAGACAACTAAACAATGAGATTCATACAAATTTCCAAAATCAACTTAATAAGTTGAAAGACAATATGGCTAAAGAGATAATATCAAGAATACACTGGGTGAGCACAAATAATTTGAAACCTGAGTAGAACAATAACAGAGCTAGTGGGAATGAAAGACATGACAATGAATGGCTCACACAGCAAGCACCCAGCCCTATTGTGTGTGGTATTCCATGCTATGAAACACTCCTTCTAATTCATACATCTCTGAGTTTTTTTATTTTTTCAGACATCAGCCCATGACTTTTACAGTAATTATCTCACATACACATGATGACCTAGGAATTAAAAGCCAGAATGTTCCCCATTGTGTAAGTGGGGAGAACTGTGAAGGCACTGAGAGTTTAACTGATAAGAACAGGGTCACAAAACTGATAAGAAGTAGTAGCCAGGTTTGAATCCAGCTCTATCTGCCCATGCCAGGAATCCTGTCTCCACCCAGTGTTTCTCAGGCAGCTGTTGGAATGGTATGTTGGTGAAAGTCTATCCAGTTTATAGGATAACATGGTTGAGAATGATGAGTATCCAGCAGTTCTGAACAGCCTTCATGGTGGTCATATGCACTAAAGGTTGTCAGGTAAGGGTAGTGACCTCACTTCCTTGGAGACAGAGCAAAACAGTACTTTGAATCCTAGTAACCAGGCACCAAGATTCTACAGGGAGCTCCCTACTGAGCCCATTTAGTCAGAGGTGCTTGAGAGGGCAAAATGTTCTCCTGCTGTGTTCCTAGGTCCAGAAATACTAACCTCAGGAATACTGGGAATAAGAACTTTTCCCATCAATGTAGATTTTGAGTCAGCCCTGAACCATGAAGCCAGTGATCATTAGTGAGAATGTTCCCAAAGATAACATATCATGGACCAGAGACATCCAATTCAGGTCATGCAATCACTTTCACCCTACCTGGGCAGCCCACACCCCCCCTCATTTCCATATTTGGGAAGCCAGAGGAAAAGCACCATCTTGGGCAGGAGCAGGTTGTCAGGGTTTGGAAACATGTTGGGCCCTTTGGATTCATATCTCAGGTCATGAGTGGCTGATAGGAAGGCAAGTGGTGGTGGTGGAGGCAATAGCAATTATAAATGTTAAACCTGGGACTCATTCCGAGTGGGCTGGAGGTGTGTTCAGACACCCTTCTGTCTCTGATATGGGTCACACCCTCCTCACAACTCCTGCCTGGCTGCTGGGCACTGTGCTTACAGAGCTCCATGCAGAAGATTGGTGAGGAGAAGCTCAAGGGTCCTTGCCATTGCTGCATCCCAGTGAGAGCATGTGGGGTGGCATCTCCACACCAGGGTCCTGAGACATCTGGGGAAGTCCAGAGCACCCAGATCCTACCTGGTACCTTTCTCTGGGGCCCTCCCAAGGATATTCCATCAGTGTGGCCCACAGTCCCATTCCCAAAGGCTTCTGAGCCTCCATCCCTCACCTACCCCACCACTCTGGGAAGCCCTTTTCTTGGCCAGGTGGAAAGTCACTTTTCACACATTTGTAGGAACATCTGAAAAGAGATGCTAATATTGTTTTAACAGTCACTGATGCCAAGGTTGTCTTTACATTTCATTACTTTTTTATTACCACTCCCTGAACCCAGTTATCCCCTGGAGCAATTAACTGAACTGTCCTTCACACCTTCTTTAAGCCATATAGGTCTTCATGTCTCAAGAACATGGTATTGACTCTTAAGGAAAGGGGCTCATTTTATGATATAAAGGGGCTCACTTTATGCATGTGTGTGTGCAAAATACACACTCAAATAACACATCCCCTTGAACTTCCTAGCCCAGAAATTGTGACATCCTTCAGCTGAATAATATTCCAGAATGGAGGCTGCATATAGCAACAGTTCAATCTCTCCCTCATTTCAGATCTTGAAGAGATTCCTTTCTGTGGCCTTTTCCTCTGTTCTGCAGGGAACATCTTACATGTGTCCTAATAACTTGTCTCCCATCCCTTCATGCCAGGATAGACTGCCAGTAATGTGATGGCTGCATCACACACATGCATAAGGAAATTTAGCAGGTTGAGCCATAGAACTTCCAAAAAACTGCAAAGGTTTAGGTCCCTGCATCCTCCAGCCCTGGCAGTTAACATTATCTTTCATTGTGGCCAATCTGGTGATAGGAGGAATGGTACCACTTGGGTGATTTGAATTGCAATTGTTCCATGAGATGTGGAGCCCCAACAGCCAGCCATTTGCATTTGCTCTTCTCTGAGCCTGCTGTTCATATCCTGTGTCCTTTGGGGGTCTTTCTCCCACCTGGACTCTCCTGGTATTTGCTTCTTTGCTAGAACAGGGATCGCCATGCCTGCAAATTCTCAGAACTCCCTTTAATGCAAAAGATTGAAAAATCAGTGTTTTGCTTAGAAATCAAAGGTGTTCCCATAATTCTGACTTCTCTGTGTACTGCCTCCAAATTGGTGAAGATGAGATGTGAGCACACAATTTTGCTCCATGTCTGGAGCTGACCACATCTCCCATAAGACTGAGGGAATATCATGGTGCTAATGTCTCTGAGTTCTGACCTGTGTGACCTTGAGCAGCCACTTGATGATTCCTTAACTCTGGAAGGGGATGATTTGTGAGGACTCATGGGGATCATGGTCTTTCCAGGCAGTGAAACAGGGAGGTTCTACTGCTCTTCAGTTACCAAAATGATGGGAAGGATCTAATAATTTAATTATTCCCAGCTGTCAGTTTGAGTTTTGAGGCCAGGTATTTTTTCTGCTATAGGCACTCCTGCCCCACTTCTTGCCTCAAGGCACAAAGAGCTTTGGCAGTGCAGGTCTGCACCCCCCATGCTCCTAGGAGTCATGGGACAAATGCTGACTGTGTGCTTCTGCTCTTCCCCCTCCCAGTGTGGAAACAAGTTATCACTGAAGAGGACAGAGAACAGCCAGTTGCACACCAGCAAGGTGGGCACTTGGGAGATGCTCCTGGAATCCCTGGTGCCTGAATCCTGGAGGGTGCCCTAGCCTACATACACATCTTCCTGACAAATTACAGGGCCTTCAACTGCATCAAACAGGTGCTGGACATGCTTTTTATAAGGTGAGCACCTATGCCTCCTCCACAGTGATGGCTCTGCCACCCGCTGGCTGTGTGAATGGGGAACATCACTGCAGCCTCTAGCCTCAGTTTGCTTCCCTGAAAAGTGGGGCAGTAGCAAGAACAACTTCCTAGGGTCCTCATCAAGACTACAATTGGCTGAGCCACTGAAGGTGCTTCCCTCTGCTTGCTCTGCTGAAAGCGTGCTCAGTGGGGAGGGCTTGTCCACCTGTAGTAATTTCCTCTCCACTTGAAAAGGCTCTGCCTCAGTGTGATTTTTGGAAACCTGAATTCCCACTGAAAGGTGGTTTGAGATTTCATGCATGTGGGCTCCATATTCATACAGCCTGAGCTGGAATCTGGCAGTTGGCAGAGGAACTGGGAGCCCCATTACTTTTGGGGGATTGTGCAGCTCATGCCTCTTTCATTCCACAATATCTAGGAAGTGTCTCCTATGTGCAGATACTTTCTAAGGCCCTTAGCTGACTTCACTGAACAAAGTCAGAAAATCACTGTATACCTGGTCTTCCCTTCCTGTCAGAGAGTCAGGCAGCAACACTAGACAATAGCACCAAGAGGTGCACTTGGAAATGTATAGGTGGCAACCTCATGTCTCCTCCAGATATGGAGATGACCACACTTTTGGTGATGGGGCTGGAGAATGCCAGGAATGTCTGAGGAAGTGAGTGAGCTCTGGTTAAGCAGAGCAGACTCTTTCTTCACAGATAGGATGGGGACTCTGGGCTGGTGGCAGGAGGAACAGAGGAAAAACCCTGGCTCCCATGATTCCTACTGGAGAACAGAAGCCAGGGGTCAATTCCCTGCAGTAGGGCAGAATGCAAAGAGAATTGTGGAAGGGTTCTAGTGCACAGTGTACAGAGGGCACCCTGGATGCTCCAAGCCTTCCCATTTCCTACCCCAGATGTGCTTGCCCCTCCATTCTACCACACACCAGGGACCAAGAGCTGGAGTGTGGTGAGATAGCAGCTCAGAAATCTGCCTCCAATCTCAGTCATCTGAACCTAGCTGCTGGGGACCTGGGGTGGGCTGTGCCTATGCCCTTTGGGAGGCCAGTGTCAGGGCCAAGAAAAGTCCCAAATATGGATTGCAGAGAAAGAGGCATCACCTCAGTGCATGAACAACAGATTGAGGGGCCACAAGGGGCCAGAGTAGCTATGGCAGGAGGACAGGCACTTGTTCCTCATAGATCAGACTTTTATGAAGCTCAAACAGTGTGCCAGTACTGTGCAATTAGCAGAGCAGAGAATACCTCCTGTACTCATAGAGGTAAGGTTCTTGTGGATGGACACTCAGGCGAGACAGAAAAGTATGTGTGGCATCTTTGACATAGGACCCTGTCATGGGAGGGTTGTAAATAGAGGGCCATGTGGCCTAAACGGCCATTTCTCTCATGCTGCTGTGCCCCTGCCCTCAACACCATCTCCTGCATCCAGTGCACCTGGTTGGATGAGTACCAAAAGGATTTTTTCCAGCCTCTGGACTTTCCCTGCCTCAAGCAGCGGGTGGCCTTTGAGCTGATCACCTGTCTGGGTCTGCCCTGGAGAGCAGTGCTCAAGTTCACCATTCTCAGCTGGAGCCCATGGAGCTCAGTGAGAGAGAGAGGGTGAGGAGCCCTGGAGCTGAGTACACATTAGCTTGGGAGGAAGCTTAGAGGGCTGGTTCACACAAGGAGGAGAACCTACAGAGGTTGCCTTTGTGCAAAGAGTAAAGAGTTTCTCAGAACACTAACCTGGGTCTGCAACCTGGGAAGACTTCCTTGTGGTGGCATGTTTGGGTGGGGGTGCTGGTACAGACAGGGCATTCATTCCTATACTTGGGAAGGCCTATAGAAAGCCAGTCCCATTAATGCATCTTTTTCCTTTTCCTGCTCTGTGTCAGACCCAGAGTTACAAGCAACTTCAGTAACATTTCCAGAGCCATTTCAATGACTGACACCAGACATCATGCCTACTCTGGAGCTGCAGGCACCTCTGGCACTGCCTCCAGTGCTATCTCCAGAGATTGTATCATTGCTGTTTTGAAGGGCAGAGACTGTGACATCACCAGCTATATCATCATTTATAGAACTGGCCGAAGCTCCAAAGGCACCTCTACTGCCACCTCAGAGGTTCAGTTATTGATGCCTTCTAATCTGGGGTCATCCACCCCACCAGCAGAAGTACCACATCCAGGGCTGGAAACAGCTACATGACCACCTCTACTATCACCTCCAGAAGTTGTGTCATTGCCAACTATAGTGCTGGAGCCAGTTACTTCTTGACCAGTAATACAAGTGCCAGAGCTGGTGGTAGATCTGTTGCTATCCTCACTTCCACCTCTGGATCTGAAATCTGTGCCAACCTTATCTTCACCTCAAGAGACTTCCTGCTCCTCACCTGAGACACTGGAGATTGGGTTGAGTGAGGTGAAGTCTCACTTCCTGACATTCCCTCCCAAGTTGGTGGTAGATGACACTGATGGATGTGGTGAGAAGCTGGGCTTAGCAGGGTGGAGCTGGGGAGATCTGTGGAATCTGCTCTCCCTGACTTGCCATTCCCTGAACTGAGTTCCTGTGGCCAGAGTCTAAATGACAGCTCTACCATTCTCCAACTAGATGACATTGACAAGTTTCTAATTCTGAAGACCTTGTGTTCCCCATTTTCTAGTAGATAATAGGAGACTAACTAAAGAGATAGAACAAATAAAGGCTTTTCAGTGACTTGGCTGATTGGGAAGCAGAGGGGAGATTTCAGAGGTGCAGCTTGGTCCATGACTCACCCACCCATATGTACAGGAGGCCTCCAGAGCCTCAAAATGTATTAGACACTTATGGGTAGTGGACATGAGGGCAGGCATCCAAGTGAAGCCCTTGTTTGTAGCCCCAAGAGGGAATGGACATCTGAACAAAGAGAGGCACCAGAAGAAATATCTGGAGGGCCAGAAGTGGCTTCTTCATCATATGTGTTATGGGTCCCTGTCTGGTGCATGGATGGAGTGAGGATGGACTTGAGGAAAATACAACTCTCCCCTCTCTGCCAGCAATGGATCCTGGTTTTCACATGTACTGGGCAACCTGAGGTGGCAGAGACCTAAAGGAGGGGACCCCTTCCAGGCTCAAGCCACACCTTCAGTCTGCAGAAGGGTACACTCTTCCTTGGCTCGGGAATTTCACTCTTGTCTGGGTGTTGCATAACTGGGTGACATTACAGTCCTCCCCAGGAACTGTACAAGAAAGTGGTGCTCTATTATTGTCTGTGCTCCATCTGGCTCCAGCACCACAAGAAGGGCAAGGAGAACCTGGCATCCTCCATCTGTGCCTCTGTCACCCAGTGCAATCGTGTGGCCAACAGCATTATCACCAACTGCCTTGGGGACAAAAGCATGAAGGCACCAGATAGGGTCAGAGTGGTGGGAGCACTGGATTGAGGTGGCCGAGTTATGCCACCCGAGTGTGGTTCCCCCAACCAGGGTTCTGAATCTCACTCTTCCCTTTTAATCAGTCTTCAGGATTGGAGTCTGTGCTAACATCCCCTCCACAGTCCCTAGGCAATACCTCCTTTCCATCATGTCCCAGGAGCAGTGCATTTCCTTCCTACCTACTTTCCATCCTTAGATTGAGTTAAAGTCCTCCTCCCTGTGAGTGTCACCTGCTGGGCCCAGGATGTGCCCTTAAGAGCTCCCTTGGCATCAGCATCTTCCAGGATAGGAGAGGCCAGATGAGGGGAAGAGATTCTGCAGAAGGAGGGGGCTCAGCTCCCTCTCACTGTTTGTTACTTTGTTCTTCCCCAGGAGTGCCAAATCATCAGGAACTTGTCTTCCCTCCATGCCATCATATCTGCTCTTCAGAGCAACTCAATTCACTTCCTGAAGGAGACTTGGAAGGAAGTTTTCAGGGGCTGGCTTCTCACCACCGTAGCCCCAGGGGGACCAGGTACCTATCCAAGTGTGGGCATTATGCCTCAGTGGTCTGGGCCCTGCTGGAAGGCAGTATTTTCTGGGGCCAGGACCCACTCTGGGTTGGGGTTCTCAGTCTCCATGTGTCCTGAGGACAGGTGGATCATCTTACCTGTCAGGTACAGAGCTGAGCCACATGGGAGTTTTCCAAGTGTTGGCTACAAGGCCCCACAACATTTTGTCCAATTGAGATCAAAATTGGCAAAAATCTGCTCAGGTGCATTGGCATGCGAGTGCCACTTCTGCCACCTGAGAGCTCACCCATCAGTACCCTGTTAACCTGGAGTGGTCATAGTCACCTAGATTCACAACCACTCATCCAGGCAGTTAGGATTGTTTGGGTCCAAAATCACAGATTTGCTCTTTCAATCATCACCACCAGTCCCCAACTTTTCCATTCATTCTCCTTCCCAAAAGGATAGCACCTGTGAATTTCAAACTAAGAAGAACATCTCACTGAGCAGGGGCCTGCTGATCCAGGTAAAGTGGAGGCAAGAGGTGTGATCACTTAATATTATGGGTCTTCTGCTTTCACAGCAAATATTTCTTTGAAAGATTCCAACCTGGTCATGTCTGAGCCAATAGGAAGAGGGATGTGTTTGGCCATGAACAGCTGGGGAGCAGTGGGAGCAGTAGGCCCTGTTCATCAGATGTGGTGGCAGCAGTTGGGCTTTTCCAGGACATGATGCAGAACCAGGAGATTTATCAGGTCTCTTCACATGGGGAAGATTCTCATTCTGGGGCTTTCTTAGCAGTGACATATATTCAGATGGTTATGAAAATTATTTGGAAAACTTGTAAATCATGGTGACTCATGTAAAACAGGAAAACAGGGAGCAAAATATTGGTGCCCAGTACTGATGGCAGGCTCTGTCTTACCTGGTCAGTCAGAGCTTATAATTCATGAGACCATTTTCTGGGTTCATGAGAGAACAGTCTGCAGGAGGAATTTCCTGAGGGGCTGTTTGGGGTAGGAACAACATTTAGCATGGACTTGGGCAGAGATTGTGAGGCAGACTCCAGGGCTTGAGGCAGGAGGAGTTGCTGAAACAGGCTTCCAGATACCCCACTTCCATCTCCCTCTGTGGCTCTTCTGCAAACATTCCTGGCTACACACTGTGAGGGCAAGTACTGAACACTGGTCAGTGGTGGTTGGTGATGAGTTGACTTCAGCTTGGACAGGGCCTGACCCTGAAAGGGTGGAGTCAGCAATGCCTCCAGTTCCCCATGCAGCCATGAGCAATCTGCTGCCCTCTTAGGGCTATGTCTCCTCATCTGGAAATGGAGTGATGACAAACTTTGAGGCCTTTTTCACAGAGAAGGGAGGGTTTCAAAGGAGGACAGAAATGTCAGTAAGCTTTCATGGCTCCAGGTTGGAGAAGGTGCTGCAGAGAACACCACAGTATTGGATGTAGCCCTGCATCTTCATGGATGCAGTTCTTGCCTGCACTTTACAAATGAGCCACCAGGCTCAGGGAGGCCAGGCAGCTCACCTAAGTCACACACCCAGAAAGAGTTAGATCTGGGAATCACATCTCCAATCAGAGCTCATGGTTGGTGGCAGCAGCATTTCTGCCAGTCGAGGCAGGTCACCTGTCCAAGGCCCCAGGACAGGCTGTAGGGTCAATTGAGAGGGGAGGATGGCCTCATTGTCCTCATTCTCAACCCTGAAAGGAGGGGACCTCTGAGGATTCCACCCTGGAGATGAATTAAGAGAGAGCCCAGCAGATGCAGCTGCAGGAGAGGCTGAGTGTGCCTAAGGCCAGGGTGGGGCAGGGCAGGGCTGGCCTGCAAGACAATGGGGCCCCATTTACTAGGTAACTAATAGTGATATTTGGGTCCTTGGTGCTTGGAGGGTTACTAGGAGGGAGGTGGTGAAGGTTCCCATATGTTCACAGTGAGAGCTCTGGATGGGGGTATTAATCTGATTATGGGGAGTTTCCCCACCTGATGCCACATATTGTCGTACAGGGCACTGTTCTCTACCTAGGGACATTCATCAGGGAACTGGCCATGCCAGATTCATCTCTCCAACACCATCTGGATGTGAGTCAGCCTGGGGTCAAGGCAGGGTAGAGTTAGGACCCAGAGGCTTTGGGGAGAGGGTGGTTCCAGATTCCTGAGCTCTCAGCATTGGGTCAACCTAGACCATAGGTGTCTCACTGCACCCCTGTGAGCTGGAGGTGTCAGGTCCACTTTCCAGACAAGAAAGAAGATGCATTCTATTCTGACTGCACATCTGAATAAGGGTCTGCCTGAGCTAAGCATGGCCTCTGCCTCAGGTGTGGCCTTTGTTGGAGAATGGGATTGGCCCCCTCCATGGCTGGGAAGTAAGGGAGAGACCAAGCAGTCCCTTCATCTCAACCCCATAATCTCTTCTTCTACAATCACAAAAGGTTTGAATGGATGGATGGTTAACTTCTGCCCCAGACCCCCCTCCTCCTGTGCCCAAACCTGAATAGTTCCAAGTCAGGGAGTGCTGGCCTGTCCCCTGGTGGGTTATCCCAATAGTGCACATGAGAAGGGAGAAGAGAAGTTGGAAATGGCATGAGGAACCTCTCCTGCTGGAGCTGGGCTGTCTTTCTTCCAGGAGAGAATGATCTATTATGAAATAAGGAGAATGTTGAATAGCATCAAAGCAAGTGTAGTTTGTGGGTTGGGGACAAAATCAAAGACCCACCTGGTCAGGATATTCCATTGCTTCATCCACCTTCTGCTTTTCTAAGTGGAAAGTTTGATTCAAAGAGATGAGATAGATAAGACACATTGACATGTCAGGTCAAAGCTGGGCAGGAGGTGACATCAGGGACAATTTCCCCTCATCACCTGCACTTCCATACAAGACCTTCCTGTTCTCAGAATAGGAGTCACACAACTCCTTCTCCAGGACCTGCAAAGACTGGCAGCAGACCCTGTCCTGCCCAGCACACCAACCCAGGTCTCCTCACCATCTGTTCCTTCCCTCTCATCCCAGGAATACCAGGTCCTTTCCCATATGCAGGTCCTCCAGTCAAGCTACACTTATGAGTACCTGGTGACTAATGGGTAATTTCACTCCAGATTTGGGCATTGGAGCAGCTCAGTGAGACCCTCCCTTTTGCCCATGTCCATACAGCTGCAGCCAGGGTTCTTGGTCAACATCAGACCTGTGGCCTGGAGATCCCTGGAGCTCTGGGACTTCTCCTTCAGATGAGACTCATGTAGGGAACCCTGAGGTGTGGCTTATGTTAGTTTCACAGCAGACATCTGCCTGGTAGCTACCACCTGTCTTGTGAATTGGGCCCCCATCACTGTCAACCAGCAACATACTCCAGGCCAAAACTTCCCAGATGCATTCCCTATCTAGGGCAGGCAAGTGCAGCTGCCTCAGGGCCCAGTGTCAATTTGTACTAAGAGAGGGCTCAGAGAATTTACAGTTTAGTGTCAGGGTCACTGCTCCACTCCTGACAAGTTATGTGACAAGATGAAGTCCTCCATTGTTCTTGGCCTTGTTTTCCCTTGAAGAAAATTGGTGATGCTTAGTGGTCTCTCCAGCAGCTGCTGCTCATTGCTCCTGTGTACTGAAGGTGTACCAGAGTACAGAGGGTAGTGGGAGTGTGAGAGTGTGCATGAAGCCCTGGTGGAGGATTCAGGTGAGATCCACTTCCTTCCAGTCATCAGAAACCCATCACTGAGCTCAGTAGTAATGGCACCTCCCACTCCAATGTCCAGCTCCAGTGTGGCTCTGACCTCAGCAGTGGAGATGCAGCTGCATCAATCCCACATGCATGGCCAACACCTCCAACTATGATCAGGAAATACACTTGACCCTGAGTCCCCTGATGTCCAGAAGAAGAAGGTTCCTGCACAGAGCTTCTACCTGAAGCCCCATCCCCTTGTCCTCCCTTCCCACCAGTGTTCCCTCCTCCACACCCAAAAGGGGTCAGGGAGTCCTATCTTGAGAGAGAGCCTCTTGAATCCCTAGGGAGACCATCACCAGCCTGGGGTTTCCTCCAGGCTCCAGGGCCTCTCCTGATCTTGCTGTCTCACACAGTTTGGAGAATTGACACCTCCATTCATGCCTGGAGTTGCCTGGAGTCACTTCAACCAACAAAAGTACCTCCTCATCTTTGGCACTGGGCCACACTGTGAACCCTCAGAAGCTCAGGCCCAGGGCTGATCTAAAGCAACTGGGTGGGTGACACCTGTATCATCTGCATCAGCCTGGACATGGTTAATGATAACAATTAAAGAGCATCCTGTTGAGCAGGCCATGTGACAGTCCCCTGGGTCCCCTGGGTCAGGCAGGGGATGAGGAATGATTGGCATGTGCCCTCCCTGCTCTCTTGGAGCTGCCATGCTAGTGGGTTTGGAAGGACAGACACTCAGAACTGGAAGGAGCAGACTGTGCATACAAAGGCAGTCAGGATATTTGGAAATTAAAGCTTCCATCTTGAAGTCAGACAGCCTGGGAGGATGTCACTGGGGCAGTCCTGAGTGGAAGGAAGCCAGGGGACAGACTGGAAAGCCCCAAGAACAGCATGTACCTGGACCACATGAGGATCTGTAAGGAGGCCAGAGATGAAGATGCAGGAGTCAGAGGGTGAAGTGACATCAGAGGGAAGATAGTGTCTGGGTAGCAGTGGGCCCTGTGTGGGGAAGACCAGGAAAGCCAAAGAGGGGTTGATGCTGACATCCTGATGCAGAAAGAAGGGGCTACGACAGGGTAGTGGCAGGGAAGCAACTGACCCTGGATAGATCTACAGATCATACCACCCCAACCCAACCCACATACATGCTGGCCAAGGTGCCATGTTACACACCTGCCTGGTGTTGCACTTCTCTGGCCACCTGGAGCTAGGGGGTTGGTAACTAAACTGTAACTTGTATGACTTTTCACCTGAGCCCTGCTTGTGCCCAGGCACTTGGGGTGAGGCAGTGTGATCTGTCACCTGCCCCAACACAAGCTCAACACATAGTAGGCCCATAGGCTTTCAGCTCCTCCTCCTCCCTGACATTCAGTCCGGTACTAGATGTCTGTGCTTGGAGGTCATGCATATTGTCATCTTGGAGGATCTTTTTCCTGGATGCAGATCCCAGGGGAAATGAGATATCTGTAGTGTGCTGGGGGAGGTGAGAGAGTCCTGTCCAGGTTGTCCACATCCATCTCCAACACTCTCCTTTATGGTGGCCCTGTCCTTGGGGTCCTTGAAGACCATAGGAGCTTTGCAGGTGGAGGACAAAAGGAAGAGTGTACAGCTCTCAGGGAAAGTAGCTGTTTGACAGAGGAGAAGTTCTTATAGTAGATGGGGCTTGAAGTATTGGGGAAGACCCACCTTATTCCAAGGAGGTCTCCTAGGGGAGCATAAGACACCAGTGAGTCCTCTATTCACCCAGCCCCTTCTGGAGGCTTGGAGCCCTGTTCTCAGTGCTGACACCTCCAAAGATATTCTGGCTGTTGCTCTTCAGGGAGCTGGCTCCAGGGCCCAAGGCCTGATGGCCTGTACTCTGACACTCCCTAGTTATCTGCCAAGATAGGGAGCTGGCCATGATCTGTAGAGCCATGGAGAAGCACCACCTGAAGGAAGACAATTCAGAGGACTACAAACTGGTGCAATTGATTTCAGAGAATTGAAGTAATTCAGGTGGCTCATTGGAGAGGGAAGGAGGGTGGGAGTGGCCTCAGCACCACATTCCAGCCCCCAAGACTGAGTCCATCTGCCACAGAAAACCTGCCAAAAGGTTGATAGTCAGCATCTTGCACATATCCCTACCTGTCCTTAGTGTCCCCAGTGACTTCCCCTTTTGAGCTCCATCTCCCATAGTTGTACCCTCCCTGGAGGTGAACCAGGCAGTGGGGAATCTAGATGAAAGCAGTCATAATTCAGGGGTCAAGAAAAGGCCTTCTTCACTTGGCCATTGGCCATGAGGCCAAGACCTCAGTCTCCTTTCACTGGGTGTCCACTGGCCAGTGTGTGGTGTGTTGTGCATAAATAACTATTGATGACTGCTGTGGGCACAAATAACAAATATTAAAATCCACTCAGATATGGTGCTAAAAACAAAGCAAAACCACCTAAATCCCCTTTGGAGCTTCTGGGGACCCAGATCAGTAATCACAGCATAGACACAAAGCCAGGCTGCCTGATGTCTGGGTCTAAGAAGCAGTTACTTCTGACCTCTGTGCCGGTCCTTCATTCCCAATGGGTGAGGGAAACAGTCAATGTGAGAGCACAAAGTATGCCCCTGTGGCTAAAGGGTAATTTTATTTCCTTTTTGGTGGCCTGATCATGCTCTTTCAAACATTAACCTTAGTTATCATTCCTGTCACCTTGGAAGTTGGTTTTTAAACCTTCTCTTTTTTTGCATCACCATCATGGTGAGATAGCCAGGGTGGGTGGGACCACATCCTAAAGAAAAGAAAATGAGACTTAGAGGGGATGAAGATGTAGAAAGAGAGGCATGCATTCAAAGCAGAAGCAGGAATTCCAGGCCAGCATTGCCTTATAGCAGGCTCTAGGCCAGAGAAGACATGTGGAAAATAGGATTAAAGAGGAAGTCCTTCCTTGCTGTGAGGTACCCCAAGGCATGGAGGAATCCCTGGATCTCTGCTCAAGAGGCCTGGCCTTGGCCTACCATTTTCTTGTTTTCAGCAGCCTTGTGCTGAACAGTGTGGGATTCAGAGCACATGACTGCATTCAATAAGGCTAATTCCAACACCAAGGTCACCATCAGAGCAGGCATTCAGGTGTGGGAGTGGGGTGGCCAGATGGGAGGGCCCTCTGACAGCTCTAGGCTAAGGTTATGAGTGGTGGAGCCTGGTGATTTTTCAACAAGTTTCCTTAGTATGAAAGCTTCTTGAGTCTTTCCTTCAGGCACTTGTCAGAGAGGTCCTTGGTGGTCCTGAATATGTAGGGGGTGACTCATATATTGGCTCAGATTGGCCCTCATGATGGCCAGAAGAAGTGGGGTAGTCTATGGCCACCAATATCACAGCTGATCACCCCTCTTACCATCTCCAACAGAGATGAAGATCACTCACATTGCCAATGTCTTTTATTCCATGGACTCATCAGGTATCTATCATTTCCTTCTGTCCAAGTGGACTTTTCCCACAGGGACCAACATCAATAAAGGAGACCACTCAACCATTCTATGGAGGAAATGAAAGAGACTCAAGTTCCCAGAAGGCAACTACTAATAGGCACTGGCACCTGCCAACCTCAGGTTCACCCTTCTTGGTCTAGCTGTTCAGGAGGGTGAGCCATCTTAAACCAGAATATTCCAAGTAAGACAAAACTTCTCTCCCAACCAGTCAGCCTTGGCCTACCACATAGTCCAGTTTCATGCCTGAAACTTTTCTGTTGTGTAGCATGACCCTGCCCCTTTACAGGCTTTCCTAGGCTCCAGTGGACCCCTCATTGCCTTACTGGGCACTGCACTCTCCTCAGGCCAAATGATGTCCGCCCATGATGTTCCCAAGAATCCCATCCCTGACTCACCACACTTTAGCCTTTCCAAGATGGACCAAAGTGTCTATCATTAGAACCTACCAGGAGTGATTGTTTTTCTGACCACCTCACCCTACTCCCTCACCCCTAGGGAAGAAGGGACAGGTCATTTCCAACCAGCCAAAGATTCAAGGAGTAAGGGAGGGCCCAACCAGGCTCCTGCATGTGAAATCTGAAGCCCAACCATCCACATGCCACTGTTTCCTGAAGTTTATGGGACTACACAGATGCATTTTGTGGGATGGTATATTTGAGGGGATGAGAGGATTATTAAATTACTTGTATTAAAAAACAAAAAACAAAATGTGGCCTCTCTCTAAGCCAAACTCAGCATATAATTGCATTACCTTCCCCCCAATATGGGACATGACTCCCGGGGATGAGCCTCCCTGGCAACGAGGGATTAATACCAAGTGCCAACTGGCAACACAACTGGAAAAAGACCTTGAATAAAAGGAGGAAAAGGTAAAGACAAATGAGTTCAAGTGGCTAAGAGACTTCAAAGAGAGTCGGGAGGCCATCCCAGAGGTAACTCTTACGCATACCTCAGTAGGAGCTCATAGAACATCTAAGTGCCTATTGCCCCACACAGAGGGGCTCCTGAGAGCTCTGGAGACACCCAGGTCATATGTAAGTGGGGATAGACCCAGAGACTGATGCCTTATCAGTGGGCTCTACTTTGGAATCTGTGCTCCTGAGAGTGACAGAATTGGACTCAAATAAATCCTCCCTGCACAGGGTTCATCAGTCCCTTCTATTCAAACCTATATGTGATGCAGAAGTTTTTAGGTATACTTCCAGAGACTGGAGCCTCTGGCCTACCTATGTGCCAGGTGTGCGTGGAATCTCGGTGGAGCTGCAACTCCTACCCTACAGCTCAATGGACTCATCCGAGTCACCTGGCGAGGAGACAACGAAGGGCAACGGTCATCCCAGGGAATGGAGAGGGCCTGCATCTGCAGGCAGGTTCATGCCACCCACCATATCCATTGGATATAAGCCCTCTCTCACTTGGAGGTGGAGTGGACATCACCATCCCAGTCCCCTCAGGATTGGGGGGAGAACTATGGGCTAGAGTGGACTTGATGGTATTCTGTTGTACACATATGGTGATTCTAGCAATGGAAGAAATTATAACAATGAGGTGGAGCCAGTGGCCACTTGACACTTTTGGGGCAGGGAGGGGATGAGTAGTTGAAATACAGGGGCTTCTTTGGGATTTGGAGGTTGTCCTGAGTACCATTGTGGCAATGGATGTAGGCCATTTTAAATCAGCACACACCATTCAGAACTGTGTGGGAGAGAGTGTGGTCTACGATGTGAAACTGTGGTCTAGGGTTGGTGGCAAGGCTCCAGGATGTGTAAGTCCATTGAGGGTGGTGGGCCACACTTGTGGAGATGTTTATGTGGGACGTGGTGGGAGGTGTGGGGGGTGGGCAACATGGGAATCCCAGGGGGTTCTGTGTAGTATTTTCGGTAATCTAAGCATTTCTTAAAATATATATATATATATATATATATATATATATATATATATATATAATATATATTTATATATTTAAATAAATAAATAAAAAAGAAGTGGAAACAGAGATGGAGAGGTGAGGAATTTTCTTGTTTATTGTTTGTCATTTTTTTGTTTACTATTATTGTTGAGATAATGAAAATAATAATGATTGAAATGATGAATGCACAACTATGAGATTATACCAAGTACTATTATTGTACACATTGAATGAATTGTATGCTTTGTTAATATGTACCAATAAAATAGATTTGTTTATTAAAAAAAAAATTACCTACTATGTAGTGATAATATATCTATATATTGTAAATAGCAAATTCTTTACTATGCCACTATGTTTAGTTTATCATGAAGGGAAGAGTTTTTCCCCCTTTCTTATATTTTCAGAATAAAAATGAAACTTTAATGATTTGTTTAAAAATGTCTTCTTCAAAAGCAATGACCTTAGCTCAAGTCATCTATTTGGGTATGTATAACTCCATGTGTAAATTTTTCCTGTTTTAAGACAAAATTTTATAGCTTAATGATGTTGGATTGAGTCCAACATATCTGGTTAGAATCCTCAAGGCCTACTTCCTAAAAATGTGCCTCAGGCAAGTTACACTTATCTGCAGACACCTCTTATAGGTGAGAGGAGAATATAACAGGACCTACTTCAGGAGATAATGATAAGGATTAAATAAGATAATACCTACAGTACACCTGCTAATTGCCTGCTGAGAACTGAGGCTCACTTAGTGATGTGGTTATCATACTCATGAATTAAATTTTCTTTTCTTTAATTGCTGGTAAAGGCATCCACAATAGCCATTAATCTTTACAGAAAAAACAGAGATATATATTTAGAGAAATTTTCCATTTGGGAAGATACTCCTCACAAGGTCTGCAATTGGGGTCAAAACAGGAAGACAATCTGTATTCTCCAACGTGAAAAGATTGAAGCTCTAAGTCCTAACTGGAACTTACTAGTACGGGCGGCTCTTTGGATGTTCAGCATGTGCAGGACATACATCTCCAGATTATGGGCCTTGGGTTTTCACAAACATTCTGATTCTCCTTACTTCTGGATTTGTAGCAGATTTGTTCTCTCCCACATTATTCAGGGTGGTCAAAGATCTCACAGGAGGACAGGCAGGCACCTCAAGTAGACGATGGCACTGAAGAGTCACAACTACAAAGAGAGGTAAGCAAAGTATTTGTGGGGGACAGGCTGACCTCAATGGCTCCAATCAGAGGCACCAAGGCTGGGGGAGACAGGACCACTGAAGCTGTGAGACCCTCTTATCAGCCAGATTCTGGGAAGTCTCAGGGAGGCTGTGGGGCTTCATATTCACTTCTAGTCAGGGACCTTGGGAAGAAAAGATGTGAAGGGACAGTGCCATCTGAGCACAAGGAAGAATGCAGAAAGGTCTTTCCTCATTCTTTCAGGCACCCAAGCTTTCCTGAGTGCTTCTTCTATGCCAGGGCAGAAGATGGGAAAACTGAGGGGGTAAGACTTGGCACCTAGCCTTGATAAGCTCACTGACAAATGGGAGTAAACAGAACCAATTAACAAACAAAAACAAATGGAAATTGCAGAGGGTGCAGTCCTTAGGCAAGTCTGCAAATGGGCCATAAAAAAAAGTAAAGGTGACTTGCGGTGTGAAAAATCCTCTGGTGAGCTGAATAGGGATTTTCATTATAAGACAAGGAAAATATTAATTCTGCCACAAATTAGCTCTGTGCAGATCTACCAGGATATAGAAAAATCTAATCATTTAAGTTGAGCTTTACTTAGTACCTACTTTGATCTGGTTCCTGGACCAGTCTCTGTGTTCACAGGAAGAATGATTCTGGTTCTTGATTTGAGATGCTAACAGTCCATGGGGGAGATGCACAGGACAACACTTGGCATCATTTGTGCTCTAACAGAGGCATTTCCACCTGAGTTCTGTGGGAATTCAGAAAGTAGACAACAGACATTGCCTAAGGACACATATCAGGAAGGGCTTCCCAGAACTGAGGACATTTTACAAAACTATGAATTATAGGCAGGAAATTTTAAAATGGAAATAAGCAGGAGGAAGGATATTGCTCACTCTAGCACTTTGGACTTGTGCCTGGTCAGTATTTGTGTGAATATGAGTAGTGGAATAGGGGCAGGAAAAGACAACACAAGGAGTAATTGCTGTGATGATAGTCACTGCAGCAGCATAACTTAAAATTTCCTTATGCTCCATAAAAGTAGACAAAGGAACTCAGGTGGTGTCACCAATACTCATAGGCAACAACTTCAAAATATCTAGGTGTCAAGACACATTTATATTAGCATCTGAGGAAGTGGAATGTGAGAGAGGGAATTAGGCTATGTACAAGCTTGAGAACAGCAAAACCCCAAACTGTAGGCAGGAGACATAAAGAGGTAGAGAATTTTAAATATAAAATTATTAATGAGAAATGGGAGAGAAAATTATAGACATAGAAAATAGGCTTAGAAATGGAAATATTTAATTAACATTCCACACAACTATAAAAATGAAACAAAGCATGTACTCTAAGTCAAATTCAAGAAATACTCAAAGAAGTATCCTCAGAAGCACCTGTTGGGGCTCCCCACCTCATCCTCTTCTGGAGATGTCTCTGCCACTGCAAGATGTGTTATGTGGGCAGAGCTTCTCCTTCTTGGGCCACAGTTTCCCCACCTGGGGCAGGACTTTATGCAGAGAGTTATTGTGCTCATTTAAGAATGAGGGATCTAAAGCTGGAGAGTCAAAGTCAAGACCTGTTTTCTTGGTCAGTGGGAGACAGAGTCAGAGGGGAGCACTGGCACCTGTCCCTGCAGCCTTATCACCTGCTCTCTCATGGATCCACTTTTTCTAAGTTCCAGATAGTGGTGTGTATCCAGGATTAGAGGATTTAGGAGGGGGCCTTGTCATCCAGGAACCACAAGGATTTCAGAAGCCCATGGTGGTTTAATCTGCCTGGCAAGCAGATGGGGCAAGGGGCAGGGATCAGTTGCCTGGTCTCAGTTCCCATGGGCACAGGTTAATCTTTTTCACTGGATCAGAGACATGAAGAGTAGGACAAGGTGCAATCTATGGGTCACCTGGGATGGCAGATACCCATACACTAGGCCACCCTTGGCAAAAATTAGGCCAGTCCTTATCCATTCTTCTCTGTGCACTGATGTTTCATCAGGTCACCACTGGTGTCCACTTTGGGGGCAGACACAGTGTCCATCAGGAGGACACAGCAGGACCTGTAGAGGACTGAAGTTGTATCCTTCATGATCAGAGAGCCCAGGGTAGGTCCATGGCCTACAGTTCCCAGATAGGAAGAACCTTCCAGTGCTCTCACCCCTGACCTGGTTGAAGTTGAGACATGTGTAACAGAAACATTGTGAAATTGCAGATCCTGACTTCAAAGAGATTGTAATCTAGAGCTGGAAGAAGCTTCTGGAAGTGGGCCCCAGTAAAGATCTGGAGATGGAGGCCTATGTCCAAGCAAGATTAGCTTGGAAAAGGACATGGGAGAGCTGGGTGACTAATTCTAGTCTATGTGCCCAGACTCTTGGGAACTGCCTCTCTGAGACACAGCTGAAGGGCCCTTCTCACAGCCCTGGGGACTACTGCTCTCCCCAAACTCATTCTAGGGTCTGGTCCTCAGATATTTGTGGGGCAAATGAGAGAACTAAACTCCTAGATCCCAACCAGGAAGAATGTCTTTTCCAAGAAGGGAGGTGAGGACCTGGGCCAAAAGGGGTTCCATGAGAGGGCAGAAGGGCCTGAGGGAGGGGTTTAGGCTGGTGAGCAAGCAGAGGGAAGCAGTGAAGAGAGTGGCTGGGAACAGAGTTCAAACACAGAGCCTTCAGCCTGGGTTCCTATATGATCATTACCAAGCTTTGTGTAAAACAGCTGCAAATATTACCAGGACACATCAGAGTTTTCTGTGCTCTGAAGTTTTTACAACTTGGGAGATAGCACTTTAATAAGAAAACAGAATTGTTTTGTGCATGCACAAAATGCCTTCAAACACATAACACTGCCCTAGAAAAGGAAGCTTCATGTCCTCCATAGTCAATACCTCCTTTCCCACATCTGACAGTCCAACATCATCATACAGCCTCCTGGGCTGGGCCTAGCACACCTTGTTTCAAATGGCCCACCAGTCAGGCATACCCTTCCCAACACATCTATCTCACCAATTGGACAATTCCCAGTGGGAACCTTTTGGCATGACATCCTCCAGGAAGTCTGGTTGGATTTGTACCCCTCTGAAGTAAGTGCCTTTCCATGGTCTCATGATAGCCCTCCTCATCTTTGACATAATTTCCCAGGCTGTCATGCCAATCCCTACCATCACTCCAGCTTTGAGCTCCAAGAGGGCATGGATAGTTCCTGTGCAGGTCTCTCTGTGTGGCTGCACCCAGGTGTCACTCTATAAAACTCTATTGAATGACTGTATCTAGAGAAGGTAGTTGAATGTCTTAGGGGTGATTGTAGCACCATCCTGAGCCCTGAGAAGACATCCAGCTGGGACAATCCCCATGACCCCTGCCCACTGTCATTTCAGGAGGAAATGCAGCCTCCCACAGCATGGAGGGAATAGCAGTCAGCCTTAGCATGAATGGTTCTGGGTTCTGATCTGCTGGACCCTGAGCAGACACCTGACCTCTATTTTGTCATCTCTTGAATGGGAACAATTTTTGAGGGCTCATTGGAAAAATGCACCTCAACACAGGTAGGTGCTCTTATTACACAGCTGAGAAACTGATTTGAATGTACTGCTACTTTATATCACTCCAGAACTTCAAATTCTACTTTAAAAGTTGAGAACCTTTTTGGCTAGAGACTCTTGTGTGTTACCTCTTGCCGCAGGTCACTGAGAGCGTGAAATCCCAGTCTGAATGTCTGTCCAACCCCTCCTGCTGTTTCATGCTGCTGCCACTAATTGCTTCCTCCTCTTGTAACATCCCCAACCAGTATGACAGTGTCTTAGACCTGAGCACAGGTGAGACTTTTATCATGAGGTGAGACTTTTATCATGAGGCCATCTATAAAATGGGGAAATCACTGAGTGCCCAGGGGGACTCCCTAACAATAGCAACTGCTCCCCTCACTCAGTCTGGTAGTTAGACCCACCCCTGGGTGCCCTCTAGCTCACACTTAATCCAAGAAGCCCACAACCTCTGCTTCAGGCATCCTGTCTGGATGGACAGAGCAGGGGTAGAAGAATCTGAGGGAGGCTGCCTAGCCTTCTCTTTGGCCCAGATCCAGGGGCTTCTGCCAGACTCCATGTACATTCTGACCCAGACCATCTAACTGGCCATCTCTCTGAGTGGCATCTTGGGACTGTGTCATCAGAGGAGGTGGTAGATATTTTGGGGTCCCCAATGTCTTCAAGCTCTCAATGGCTGGCTGAGTCTGGGATGACCTCAAGCCCTAAGTGACATTGGGGCACAGAGTGGGTGGTGGCTCAGGAATTAGGGTATCGCACCTGATGGCCCCCAGGAGATAGCCATGCCCATATGCACCCCCCATGGCCCACCAATCACACCGGCTGGTTGGCCTTGTCAGGACTTCCTGGGTGATGTGGAACTGGCCTGGCTGGGATGTAAATAAAGATGTGGGCACCACCTGGGTGGGACCTGGCCAGGGCTGAAGGGGTGGCTGAGTGGAGCCAAGTGTCTTCCCTCCCACCATGGCCTGAGCACCTGCTCCAAATCTGAACCCAGCAATGAGTCAAGAACCCCAGGAGTCTAACATGGAGCAGGCCCTGGCAGTGAGGCTGCCATTTGGAGGTGGCAAAGAGGGTGATCCACCCAGGGCTTGGCAGGGACAGAGGCCAGGCCTAGAACCCAGCAGCTGGTCACCTCCAACTGAGGCCCAGAGTGAAGGAGATATTAACTCATGGCTCAGGAATTGGCAGCATCCAGAGTGAAGGTAGGGATAAGCCCCTAGGCCAGAGTTCAACCTCTGCTGTGTGGTTTGCTTTGGAAATGAGAGGCTCAAAAACCCAGGAGACCCTGACCTCCCCCTCACATACCTGACCATTTGCCTTTCAGTGTCTTCACTTAAGCACAAGTGCACACACTCACATTCTCACACAAATACCATTGATTGTATAATTTTGCTGTATTTATGCTTTATTAATATGTATCAATAAAATGGATTTCTTTACAAATTAAGAAGAAAATTAATAAAATAATAAAAAATAAAAAATGAAATAAAGTAAAATAATAAAATAAAATAAAAATAAATCTTAAAATAAAATAAATATAATAATAACATAATATAATATAATAAATATAATATAATATAATATAATATAATATAATATAATATAATATAATATAATATAATATAATATAATAAATATAATATTATAATATAATATAATATAATATAATATAATAATATATAATATAATAATATATAATATAATATAATATAATATAATATAATATAATATAATATAATATAATATAATATAATATAATATAATAATATAATAT
>JAKSZT010054101.1:954824-1003131 GCA_026826555.1 Tolypeutes matacus | reverse complement strand
ATATAATATAATATAATATAATATAATATAATATAATATAATATAATATAATATAATATAATATAATATAATATAATATAATATAATATAATATAAAATACAATAATGAAATAAAATAGAGGAGGGCAGGGTGTAGTGGGAGCCATGGCATGTCTTGACTTCTTCATTAGACCCAGACACCATCTCACCTGGTTATGGAAGCACTAAACTTGGGCCAAGGGAATCATCACTCATAGTCAACAGTCTCTATCTCTCATTCCTGTCCACTGGCTTCATCACCTTCCTCATCTACTCTACAATCCTACATTAGCAGCTCAATCTCATCATGAACAGTGGAAGGGCTGGAAAAGAGAGATGGGGCCAGAATGAAACAACACTGTGTATGTCCTTATACAGGTTGTCCTGGACATGCAGGCACCTAGTGTAGCATGTTTACCATTATGGAGACTGGGCTCAGGCCCTTCATAAGCTGCCTTAAAAAGCATGGTATGGAAGTTGGTAGTCTGTGGTATTGACAACCATCCCAGGGATTCAAATCAGAAATGTCTAAAAATCAGATTCCCAAGAAATGTTGGGTACAACTCATGGGCTCCATGTATCTCTGAGAGTGTATATATCATTTTGTGACAGCATTTTTCTGCAAAGTGGAACCATAAAGTTGATAAGGTTCTGTAAGGGGGCTATGTCCAAACCAAAGTAAAGAACATGGTTCTTGATACATTTATGGGTGTGTGGCAAGTTCTTCAACATTTCTTGACCAGCCCTGCTAGTACTTCCCTGAAAGCAATCACCTTCTTGCTTTCTGTGCCCCAGCATCACTAGGTGCACAGCTCAGCTGAGGCCCACTTCTCTTTAACACTTCCTCAGTAGCCATCCTTTGCCAATGTCAGTGTTGCCTGGTCATGAGGAATGAGATTTCTTATGTAAAGCAGAGTACCAGGGGCCATAAGCTCCTTTTGACCCTGACCTCACCATGAAAGAAGACAAATACAGGATATGCTCATATATGGCTTGATGACACATGATGGTTTCAGGACAATATTGGACCCTGCCTCATCTTTTTCCTCTGGGTCTCTAGGTGTAGTCTTAGACACCCAGACCATTGTGCCTCAGTTCCCCACACAGTCAACCCCACTGTTCAGTCTGAGGTGATGCTGGCTCCTGGGCTGAGGTCTGGCTCCTGAGGCCTCCCTCCCAACAGGGTCAAGGGCTAGATGATCTCATCTGGGCTCAATGTCTCTTGGTAGGAGGCATTATACACTCTTGTTCTGTCTCAGTTGTGTGCTCCATAGCCTGTGTCCTTAGGTTTTTGGGACACCTTTTACCCCATGCAGCTCTCACCAGGCTTTTTGTACATGGTCTCTTAGATCAGGAGAGTCATGGTGGCCCTTAGGATGTCACTGGGCAGTGCTCTGATGCTTTGCCCCCTCATTGCTGTGAATATTCTTCTCTGACCTGTGGCAGAGGAGAAGAGTTGGAATATGAAATTATAGGGTAGGGTCTCTGAATGTGTGCCAGTAAATTCTAGGGTGGGGTCTCAGTGATGATGGCTTTTTGTTAGGCACCATACATGGTGAAAGTCTGTAGTGATGAACATGATAATGAAGAACATACATCAATCCTATACCCAAGCTAGGATCCTTAACCTATGTGTTCCCTGATACCCTCAAACTGTACACAAAGTTGCATATGTGTTAATACATATTTTCCAGAGAGGCTGTTCATAGCTTTCACCAGGTTTTCATACAAAATTTAACTTTCTCCCCCATCTCTTCCACTGACCACATCACTGTTCAACTTACCCTCTCTTTTAAACTTCATTAAGAATAACTGCCTTGAAATGTTCTGGGTTTGAATTTAGAATCTTCCAATAACATCAGAAGAGTTAAGCTGAAATCCAAGGCTCCTACCAATGATTGATCTCAGTCTAGGGGACTTGGCACCTTCCCAAATAATGAACCACCTGTATTTGGGGGGGTTATGTTTGGCAGTCTTTCAAAAGGGCTTGTGACCCAAAATGTTTAAGATCGACAGACCCCCAGCATGTTCTTTCCTTAGAAGATGATATTCACCCTGGGAGGATTAAAACTGGTCCACAAATCTTACATGGGCATGGAGAGGTATGTAAGAAAGAGAAAGCAGCAGAAAATGCCATCAGCAAGCCCAGAGCTGTAGCTTTTTACATAGAATAGCTGGTTACTTACATGCACAACCCAATTATAAGCACTGTTAAAATAAAATAATGAACATTTCATTTTCATGGATTGGAAGTCTAAATATCATTAAGATGTCAATTCCACCAAAACTGATTCTCACACTCAATGCAATCCCAATAAAATCCCAACAGCATTTTTTTGCAGAAACTGAATAACCAATAAGCAAATTTATTTGGAAGTGTAAGGGACTCCAAATAGTGAAAAAAAAATCTTAAAAAATAAACAAAGTTGAAGGACTTATACTGCCTGACTTTAAAGCATATTACTTATATAGTGGTAAAAACAGCATGGTACTGGCATAAAGACAGACACATTGACCAATGGAATGAAATTGAGAACAGAGCAATATATCCTCACATCTACAGTCAAGTGTTTTTTGACAAGGCAGTGAAGCCCTCCCAGCTGAACCAGAAGAGCCTATTCAACAAATGGTGCCGGGAGAACTGGATATCCTTATACAAAAGAAAGAAAGAAACCCCTATCTCACACCTTATACAAAAATTCACTTAAATGTATCAAGGACCTAAATATAAAAGTGACAACCACAAACTCCTAGAAGAAAATGTTGGATCTTGTGGTAGGCAGTAGTTTCTTAAACCTTACACCCAAAGCATGAGCAAACAAAAGAACTGGTAAATGGGACCTCCTCAAAATTAAACTTTTGTACCTCAAAGGACTTTGTCTAAAAGCTGAAAAGGCAGCCAATTCAATGGGAGAAAATATTTGGGAATCACATATCCAAAAAGAGTTTAATGATATATAGAGAGATCATACAACTCAACAGTAAAAGAGAAACTGCCCAATTAAAAAGTGGGCAAAAAACTTGAAAAGACAACTGTCCAAAGAAGAAATACAAATTCTAAGAGGCACATGAAAATTGTTCAACATTACTAGCAATTAGAGAAATGCAAATAAAAACTACAATGAGATATCATTTCACAACTATTCGACTAGTCTCTATTAAATATGTGAAAACTAAATTTTGGAAAGGATGTGGAGAAATAGGAATGCTGATTCACCATTGGAGGGAATGTAGAATGGTACAGCCACTTTGGAAGACTGGCAGTTCCTAAGGAAGTTGAATTTGTCACTTGTCATGGGACCTGGCAATACTTTAATAGGTCCATACCCAGAATAATTGAGAGCAGGGAAACAAACAGATATCTACACACCAATGTTCATAATAATGTTATTCACAAATGCCAAAAGTTGGAAATGACCAAGGTGTCCATCAACTGATTAATGAATAAACAAATTGTGGTTGTATACACACAACAGAATATTATGCAGTGGTAAATGGAAATTAAGTCATGAAGCATATGATAAAATGGATGAAACTGGAGAACATTATTTTGAGTGAAGCAATCCAGACACAAAAGGACAAATACGGTATTATTCTGCTATTATGAACTAAATATATCATGTAAACTCATGGAGATAATAATTAGAATATAAGTCACCAGAAAATAGAAGAAACATAGAGAATGGAAAACTGAGGTTTAATCTGTGCAGAGCTGTAAAAAGTTGTATGTAAATCATTGGAAATGAATAGAAATAGCAATAACATAACATGTTGTTATGTACGTAGCAGAGCTATTATATGGCTATGACAGTGGTTGGAAGGGAACATCTAAGGTCAGGTATATTACTAGAAGGAAAGCTAAAAACTGAATCATGGGACTGTATAAGATAATAAAACCTCATGTAAAACACAAATATGGGTGATAGTTGCATATACAAGACAGTTTATACAAAGTATAAATATAAATATACCTGAAAGAAGGAAAAAGAATAGCAGCAGTGAATGGCAGGGGAAGCATAGAGAGATTTTTGAAAGGAGCTTTGTTTGTTTTTGTTTATTATTATTATTGGAATAATGAAAGTGCTCTAAGAATGATTGAAGTGATAAATGCACAAATATGTGATTACACCAAATACCATTGATTGTATAATTTGGCAGGATTTATGCTTTATTAATATGTATCAAAATGGATTTCTTTAAAAAAATAAAAATATAATAAAAAATAAAAACTGAAATAAAGTAAAATAATAAAATAAAATATAAAATAAAATAAATATAATAAGATATAATGAAATAACAAAATAAAATAAAATAGTGAAGGTGCAGGGTGTGGTGGCTGGGCCTCTGTTTCATATCTCAGGTCATTTAGACAGAGGTGAGCAAAGCATGCCTAGACAGGCAGTGGGGGGGGGGTCCCAGGGCCCCTGGAGCAAGGTGAAGAGTGTGATCATGAAGTGGTACCGCTTGGACCCATATGAACCCTTCTACCACTAGCTGCTGCTCTACTGCCTGCTGGAGCAGCCCCCAAGCCCTGGTTCTGGGAGGACTAGGGCCCTGATTACACCTCCAAGGACTCATGGTTCTCATCATTGGTGGGTGGCAGGGTCTCCCTGTGCCAGGACCCCAGGCCAATCCGGCATTGCCCTGCAGTATCTACAAACCGCAGGCCTTGCTGTGGCCTTGCCTGCGCAACTCAAACCCCTCCCCCGTTCCGCTTTTTCCCTCTCTCCCTCTTCCTTGTTCCTTCTCACCAATCTGAGCTCTCGCCCCAGTTATTGCCTTTTTTGGACAACCTTGCTTCGCCCCTTGCCGCCCCCAAATTCTGCCCCTTCTCCCTAGCAACCCCTGACCCTAACCACTGCCCAATGATAAGCCTCCACCATCGGCTGAGGGACTGCCCCCAGCCTAAAGAGTATATATGCTCTGTACTTCCTCAATAAAGCTCTCTCCCTCTTTGCTTCTTCCCCCGCACTCAGAGGTCTCGAGTCTTTCTTTCACGCGCGGTCCTTACCAGATACCCCCCACACCTGAGCCGTGGAGACCAGGGAGCCCCCAAACCCGACGCCGCTCCCTGAGAACCTCCTCACCCTCGCCGTTCCCGGAGTGCGCACCGGACGGCCCATAACTAGCCAGTGTCGCCCCCCGGGCTGCAGCAGGGCTGATCACCCTCAGGCCCGGGAACAAAGCGGCATTGCCCCAGCTGCCTCTCCACCCAGGCCTGTGGTGCTGGAGGGCCAGGAAATTCTGCAGCATGTGAGGGAGCTGGAGTCCCCAGGGGGACCAGGACTGGGTTTCATGCACAGCAGGCTCCCCAGCATTGTCAGTGAAAGTAGAAGGAAAACCTGAGCTACAAATTGAAACAAAAGAAGCTGATTGATCACCCAAGAGTCCTGCACCTTAAGAACATTGAAGTGTCTCATTTCCCAGAGGAAAGCAGCCAAAAGTCCTCAAAGATCATCAATTAAAAGAAAAGAAAACAATATTCCATTACTCTATGGCTGGGGAGAAAAACAGCTGCAGGAAGCCAGAAAATTGACAATGTCTGTGCTTCTGCCTCTGCATGAAATTTCTGAGATGGCATTACAGCCAAGAGCAGAAGCCAGGTGGAAAAGAGGAAATTAGTTGCTCAAAGGCAACATACTCACTCTGTGAATGTGTAGAAAAGCATAAAGTTTCTATCTATCCTTCAGATAGCCTATGGATGACAGAGTATGAGATACAACTCAGCAAGAGCTTAAAGAAACAAACAGTTGCTTGGACATCCTCTTTTAAAAAGTACAAATGAAAGAAATAAAAACAAAACAAAACACCAGACATGGTTTTAAGAAACCAATTGTTCCAGTGTAACTGAGTTAGGCTCATTTATAGGTTCTCTATACATGGCTTTTCTGCCTCTTTTATTTGAACCCATAATTGCAATATACTTGATAAATATATGTCCCAGGGACTTAAATATTTGGTCCTTCCTTGTGCCCACAGAGCAATGAACTTCAGCAGAGTTGCAGCACCTACTCTTCTGTTCATTGTATTCACCCAGGACAACTAACAAGGAGATGATGATGAACTATGCACATTCCAAGGAACAGAGTATGCCTGCAACTGCAAGAAAGATAATTCCAACCATCTGCCTCATGGGATCTAAGCCTCCTCTCAATTAGAAGCAGAAAGGGCATCGCCATCCTCAAATCCTCAAGATTGGGGAAGGAAAAATGGAATAAAACAGACTTATTCTACTATAGATTTATGATTATTCTAGCAATGGAAGAATTCTTTTTGTTGGACCAGCAGTAGCCTCCTGAGCTTCAAAGGGATGAGAGAGGGAAGAATAGGTGTACTATGGGGGCTTTTTTAGGACATTGGGTGTGTTCTGCATGACATTGCAGTGACACAGACAGGCCATTGTATATTTGGTCATAACTTACAAAATTGTGTGGGACAAAGTGTAAACTACAATGTAAACTCTAGTCCATGTTCTGTAGCAATGCTTCGATATGGGTTTACCAATTGTAACAAATGTACCAGACTAATGAAGGATGTTGCTAATATGGGAAAGTGTGGGATGGGGAGGAAGTGGGGGATACTGGAATCCTTTATATTTTTATGTAGCATTTATGTAATCTAAAGATTCTTTAAAAATAAAAAAAAATTTTAAAGAAATGTTGAAAAAGCCAAGTGATTATACAAGGTTTTTCTTGGGGAATTTCCAAGTGATTATTGTTTTGATAAATCTTGACCACCTACCTCTGCAATAGTGCAGACAGTTGAAGCTATAGACATTTGAGATATTTATGGTGATAATTCCCTAAATCTGATATTAATTCAAATGTTTTTTTCTTTTTTTCTCTTTTTTTACTTCATTTTGTACATTTAATAATTGAAAATAAAAACAATTAAAAACTAAAAAGTAAACAGAGGAATAAATATATACATTTCCCAATTAAATGTACTGGAGACATATAAATTTTTTTGAATCACACAATATGTTACACAATATATTTGGTTTATAGTAACACATTCATACAGTATTTGTCTTTTTGTGTCTGGCTTGCTTCACTCAACATAGTGTCCTCCAGGTTCATCCATGTTGTCATATGTTTTACGACTTCATTTCTTCTTACAGCTGCATAATATTCCATCATATGAATAAACAACAGTTTGTTTATCCATTCTTCTGTTGATGGACACATGGGTTGTTTCCAACTTTTGGCAATGCTTAATAATGTTGCTATGAACTTTGGTGTGCAGATATCTGTTCATGTCACTTCTCTCAGTTCTTCTGAGTATATACCCAGTAATGGCATTGCTGGGTCTCCTGGCAAGTCTATATTCAACTTCTTTAGGAACTGCCAAACAGTCTTCCATAGCAGCTGAACCATTCTGCTTTCCCACCAACAGTAAAGAAGTGTTCCTATCTCTTCACATCCTCTCCAACACTTGTAGTTCTCTGTCTTTTTAATAGTGGCCATTCTGATAGGTGTGAAATAATATCTCATTGTAGTTTTGAGTTGCATTTCCCTAATAATGAGTGATGTTGAGCATTTCTTCATGTGGTTTTTTGCCATTTGTATTTCTTCTTTGGAGAAATGTCTATTCAAGTCTTTTGCCCATTTTTTAATTGGGTCATTTGACTTTTTATTGTT
The DNA here is from genome assembly GCA_026826555.1 of Tolypeutes matacus. Classification (NCBI taxonomy): domain Eukaryota; kingdom Metazoa; phylum Chordata; class Mammalia; order Cingulata; family Chlamyphoridae; genus Tolypeutes; species Tolypeutes matacus. Next base: position 995,473 of record JAKSZT010054101.1, on the reverse strand, counting down.
GAGTTGTAACATCTCTTTATATATCCTGTATATTAAACCTTTATTGGATATGTGATTTCCAAATATTTTTTTCCATTGAGTTCGCTGCCTTTTCACCCTTTTGACAAAGTCCTGTGAGGTGCAAAAGTGTTTAATTTTGAGGAGGTCCTATTTATCTATTTTTTCTTTTGTTGCATGTTCTTTGGGTGTAAGGTCCAAGTTTCAATACTACTACAAGGTCTTGAAGATGTTTCCCTACATTTTCTTCTAGTCATTTTATGGTCCTGGCTTTTATATTTATATCTTTGATCCATTTTGAGTTGATTCTTGTATAGGGGGTGAGATAGGGGTCCTCTTTCATTCTTTTGGTTATAGATATTCAGTTCTCCCAGCACCATTTGTTGAAGAGACTGTTTTTTCCTGTTAGCATGGACTTGGTAGGTTTCTAAAAAAAAGCAGTTGACTGTATAGGTGAGGGTTTATTTCTGGGTTCTCAGTTCTATTTCACTGATCAATGTGTCTATCTTTATGTCAGTACCATGCTGTTTTGACCACTGTAGCTTTTTAATATGTTTCTGGCTCAGGCAGGGAAATTCCTCTCATGTCACTCTTCTTTTTTAGAATGCTTTTGGCTATTCGGGTGCACTTACCCTTCCAGAAGAATTTGGTAATTGCTTTCTCTAATTCTGTAAAGTAAGCTGTAGAAATTCAATGCATTGAATCTATAAATCAGTTTGGGTGAGACTGACATTTTCACGATATTTATTCTTCCAATCCATGAACACAGAATGTCTTTCTATTTGTTTAGGTCTTTTAAAATTCATTTTAACATTGTTTTGTAGTTTTCTGCATATAGGTCCTGTACTTCTTTGGTTAAATTAACTCCTAAGTATTTGAGTCTTTTTGTTGCTATTGAAAATGAAAGTTTCCCCCTGATTTCCTCCTCCGGTTATTCAGTACTAGTGTACAAAAACATTACTGATTTTTGCATGTTGATTTTGTATCCTGTCACTTTGCTGAACTCATTTATTAGCTCAAGTAGCTTCACTGTGGATACTTCAGGATTTTCTAAGTACAGGATCATGTCATCTGTAAACAGTGAGAATTTTACTTCTTCGTTTCTTATTTGGATGCCTTTAATTTTTTTTGTCTTGTATAATTGCCCTAGCTAGAACTTGTAGTACAATATTGAATAACACTGGTGACAGTGGGCATACTTGTTTTGTTCCCAATCTTAGAGGGAAAGCTGACAACTTTTCCCCATTGAATATGATGTTGACTGTGGTTCTTTCATTTATGCCTTTTATCATATTGAGGAATTTTCCTTCTATTCCTATCTTTTGAAGTGGTTTTTTTGGTCAAAAAATGATGCTGGAATTTATTGAATGCCTTTTCTGCATCAATTGAGATAATCATGGGGCTTTTTTTCCTTCAATTTGTTAATGTGGTGTATTACATTGATTGATTTTCTTATGTTGAACCATCCTTGCATACCAGGAATAAATCCCACTTGGTCGTGATGTATAAGTCTTTTGATATGCTGTTGGATTCGATTTGCAAGTATTTTCTTGAGAATTTTTGCATCTGTATTCATTAGAGAGATTGGTCTGTAATTTTCTGTTCTTGTATAATCTTTATCTGACTTTGGTATTAGGGTGATGGTGGTTTCATAAAATGTGTTGGGTAATTTTCCCTCCTCTTCAATTTTTTAGCAGAATTTAAACAGGATTTGGTGTTAATTCTTTTCAAAATGCTTGGTAGAATTCACCTGTGAAGCCATCTGGTCCTGTACTTTTCTTTGCTAGGAGATTTTTGATGATGAATTCAATTTCCTTAAATGTGATTGATTTGTTAAGTTCTTATATTTCTTGTAGCATCAGTGTAGGTTGATTTTGCATTTTAGAAACTTGTCCATTTCATCTAGGTTGTCTAGTTTGTTGGCATATAATTTCTCATAATATCCTCTTATATTTTTTTATTTTTCTAGGGTTATTTATAACTTACCCCCTTTCATTTCTGATTGTATTTATTTGCATGTTATCTCTTTTTTTCTTTGTTAGTCTAGCTAGGGGGTTGTCAATTTTATTGATCTTCTCAAAGAACCAGCTATTGGTTTTGTTGATTTTCTCTATTGCTTTTTGTTTTCATTTTCATTTATTTCTGTTCTAATCTTTATTATTTATTTCCTTGTGCTTGCCTTGGGATAGGTTTGCAGTTTTTTTCTAGTTTCTCTTGTTGATTTAAATCTTTGAGTTTAGCTCTTTGTTGTTTTTTGATATAGGCATTTAGGGTTAGATATTTCCCTCTCAAACTACCTTCACTGTATCTCAGAAATTTTGATATGTTGTGTTCTCATTTTCATTTGTCTCAAAATATTTACTGATTTTACTTGCAATTTCTTTTTTTTCCCCAGCTGTTGTCAACTGGGGCTTTTATTTGGGGAGGGGGTTGTGGATTTTTATGACACAACAGTCATTATTAATTTTTTTAAATTATGGGTAAAAATCAAAATTTTCACAATACAAACCAATATTTGTAAAATGATATATTAATATAAATGTGCCTTTGCTTACATAAATGTTATTTTTATATATATTTTAAAAGATGCTTAGATTACATAAATGTTACACAAAAATTACAGGGATTCCCATGTTCCCCACCTCCCAAACCTCCTTTAACATCCCACATAAACATCTTTCATTAGTGTGGAACATCACCTGCAATGGATATACACATCCTGGGGCTTTGCCACTAAGCATGGACCATAGTTCACACTGTAGACCACACTCTCTCCCACACAGTTCTGCATGGTATATACTGATGTAAAATGGCCTATATCTGTCATTGTAATGTCACTCAGGATAATTCCCAAGTCCTGTAAATGCCCCTGTATTGCAACTGCTTTTACCTTCCCTGCCCCAAAAGCATCTAGTGGCCACTGGCTCCACCACAGTGTTATAATTTCTTCCATTGCTTGAATTACAGTATGTCTACAAGAGAATACCATTAAGTCCACTCTATCCATAGCTCTTCCCCCAATCCTGAGGAGTCTGGGATGGTGATGTCCACTCGACTTCCAAGTGAGATTGGGCTTATATCCCATGGATATGGCAAATGGGAATGAGCAATTTCTTTTTTTTGACCCACTGATTATTTAGAAGTGTTTTGTTCAGTCTCCACACATTTGTGAATTTGCCTTTTTCCTATTATTGATTTCTAGTTTCATTCCATTATGATCTGACAAGGTACTTTGAATAATTTCAATCTTTTATATTTATTGAGAGTTGCATTGTGACCTAACATGTGGTCTATCCTGGAGAACGATCCATGGGCACTTGAGAAGAATGTATAACCTGCTGAGTTTGAATGCAGTGTTCTCTATATGTCTGTTAGGTCTAACTTGTTTATCATATTGTTCAACTTCTCTGTTTCCTTGTTGTTCTTCTGTCTAATTGTTCTATCTAATGATGTGAGTGTAGTGTTGAAGTCCCCAATGATTATTGTAGAAATGTCTATTTTTCTGTTCAGTTTTGCCAGAGTTTGTGTCATATATTTTGGGGCACCCAGGTTAGGTGCACAGATATTTATGACTGTTATATCTTCCTGGTGGATCATCCCTTTTATTAATATATAATAGCCTTCTGTATCTCTGATAATTATTTTGCATTTAAAGTCTGTTTTGTCTGATATTAGTATAGCTACCCTTGCTCTTTTTTGGTTACTATTCGTATGAACTATCTTTTTCCAACCTTTCACTGTCAGCTGGTTTGTATCCCTGGGTCTAAGGTGAGTTTCTTCTAAGCAACATATGGAAGGTTCAATTTTTATACATTCTATCAGTCTGTGTCTTTTGATTGGGGAGTTTAATCCATTCACATTCAAGGATATTAATGGAAATGCATTATTTAGTTCCTCCATATTATTCTTTGGTTTTCATTTGTGATTTAGTTTTTGTCTGTCTTTTTACACTTTTGGTTACCCTTTCTGCTATTCTTTCTTCCATATTCTGCTCCAAGCCTCTCTCTCCTGTCTTGTTCTTTCAGGTTCTAAGGCTTCCTTTATTATTTCCTGCAAAGGTGAATTCTTTTTTGCAAACTCTCTTAGTTTCTGTTTGTTTGTGAATATTTATACTCACCTTCATATTTGAAGAAATGTTTTGCTGGATAAAGAATTCTCAGCTGGCAGTTTTTCTCTTTCAGTTTCCTAGTTGTATCATACCACTGTCTTCTCACTTCCATGGTTTCTGAAGAGAAATCTGCACTAAGTCTTACTGGACATCCCTTATATTTGATCATTTTCTTCTCTCTTGCTGCTCTGAGAATTTTCTCTTTATCTTTGACATTTGACATTCTGAATAGTATGTGTCTTGGTGTAGGTCTATTTGGATTTATTTTGATTGGGGTACGGTGTGCTTCTTGGACATGTAAGTTCATTTCTTTCATGAGAGTTGGGAAATTTTCAGTTATTATTTCCTCAAATACTCTTTCTGCCCCTTTTCCCTTCTCTTCTCATTCTGGAACTCCCATTACCCATATGTTGTTGTATTTTGTGTTGTTATTCAACTCTCTGTTTCCCTGCTCAAGTTTTTTCCATTCTTTTTTTTTTTCTATGTTCTTTTCTCTCTTCAATTTTAGCTGTTCTATCTTTGGTATCACTTATTCTTTCTTCTATCATTTCTGAGTCTGCTGTTGTATGACTTAAATGTGTTTTTGATCTCACCTACTGTGCCTTTCATTCCCATGAGCTCTGTTACTTTTCTGTTCAGATTTCAAATTCTTCTTTGCATTTGCTCAATGTCTTCTTGATGTCATTTATCTTTTAATTATATTGTCTTTCAACTCATTAATTTGATTTTGGAAATTTGTGCTCATCTCACTGATTAGTTCTCTCTAATTCTGCATCTCTACTGAGATTTTGATGTATTCCTTTCCTTGGGCTATGTCTTCTATTTTATTTTTAGTATGGCTTGTAATTTTTTGTTGGTGTTTAGGATGTAGTTTTACTCAGAGGCTCGATCTCTTTCTCTTTTATTTGGATTTAGTGGCAGGAGGTTGTGAGTTACCACAGCTCTTTAAATTTTGTCTTAACCTGGCTTGTTAAGATTGTCCTGCTGGTTGCTCAAAACTGAGCATTGGTAAAAGAAAAAGAAAAAAAGAAGGGAAAAAAATGGGGCACTGGACCCAGTAATTGGTTATACAGTCACTCCCTAGGGCCTTGGACAGGGAGGCTTTAGAGGCCAGAAAAAGCATCTGCTAAGTATTTTTAATTTTCTTTTGTGTACTTCCTTGGTCTGCCAGGAAATGGCACTCTTTGACAGCTCTCAATTCAATGCCTGGTTGGAGTGTATTTGTTGCAACATAGACCAGATCAAAGTGATAGAGATTTGTGTCTGGAGGCCAGGAGCTGTGTAATTCAAACTTTATGTGAAATGGCTCTCCAGCCTTCTCTGGCAGCTCCCTCCCTTTTCCATGTTAGGAAATATTTCCACTCACCTCTGAGTCTGCAACAATCAGTCCCTGTTAGTAGAGAAGGAGATTGGGAATGTTGTATACCTTTGGCCCTTGCAGTCTCCAAGGCAAACTGTGGCATAGCCCCACCTGGCCTGGAAGGGTTCTTGGGACACAGCGGACCAAATTTGTGAGTCAAAAGCTGAGTCAGACTTAGGGTGTGTCCCTATCTCCCACCTTTCCTGTGGAGTCCTCAACAATTAGTCCAGGCTAAAAGAGAGGGAGATTGCAAAATTTGGATTTCTCCAGTCCTTCACTAGTTTCCAGGGCAAACCACTGGAAAGGCTCATGGGGCACAGCAGATCAAATTTGTGGGTCAGAAGATGAGTCAGCCTCAGGCTGTGGCCCTTTTTCTCCCCCTTATCTATGGTGGTAAGTCCCTGGAGCCAACTTTGTCTGTAGTTGCAGGCCCAGAGGCCTGAGAATTCTAGAGTCTTTAGTGTGGGGGAGGGTGCTGGCAGCAGCAGCTGCCACTGGTTCCAACTCATGGTTTGAGCATTGCAATTTCTCTCTTTTGTCCCTCTCTCCTCTGGGTGGTGTGCAGACTTCACTTGCTGTCCTAAACCCTAGAAGATCATTTTGGGTCCATTTAAACCTGTACTCTAGCTATTTTTTCTCAATGTTTTGTCTTAAAACACCTTAATCTATTAAGAAACTGTCACCAAAGGACTTAAAATTGCTATAGATCTTTAGCATTCAGTACCTCTCATAATTTTAGGTGGAGCCCATTTTCATTTTTTTCTGAAAAATTATTCAAACTCTGTAGCTAAAAGGTCACTGCATCTTGCAACATAAAACTTATTTTTATTATGTGTAGAGTTCTTAGTGAAAGAATTAATACCAAGTAAAAAAATGAGTTTCAACAATTTTACTGACTCCATCTATAATAAAAACAGAACTTTGGTAGTTCCTAGAAATTAAGCTTACCAGTAATTCAGTTTAGTGCCACTTCATGTGGTTGACCATGATGTATAGAACTTATCTGAGCTGGGTAAGGGTGATGTTTTGTCAGTAAATTGTCATCCAGGCACTTATTATTTAATTGTTCAAATGCATTCCAATAAACAAAGCATCAGTGTAACATAGATTTACAATATAAGTGAAGTTTCTTAGGAGTCAAAACTGACATTATAATTTTCTCTAAATATTACAAAGCTTTTTTTAGAATACATAATGATATTCATGAAAGAATAAGGTCCTCTCTACTGGAGAAAGGAATATATGAGGAGGGTGAGTATTAAAATTATTTTCAAAAGTTAAGAAAAGTACCTTGCTTCTGCAAATTTAGCACTTCAAGAACGTGAATGAAAATTTGGTGTTAGTTGAGACTGAATATTTCCTTGATATTTTTACAATGGGTCTTTAAAGTACTATATTCAATTATTAGAACTACCATCTTATAACTGTACTAAACTTTGAAAATGCATACTGAACTATGAACTTTTTCAATGAAACTTTTTGTTATATTTGCATAGTTTTGAGGTGAATTCTTTTACAGAGATCTCTCCAAGCCAATGAGGTGTATATTTGGTAAGGAAATCTTAATTCTACATCTTGTCCAAATCAACCTCACCAGTAATTTTGGTAACTTTTGGTGTTGCTTTACACTTTTCAGGTTCCTAAAGGACAAATTATTGTGGCAATGTGTGATGATGTAGCTGACTATGAAAACTGTTGCTTTAAAGCCACTATTGCATGTTCAATTTTAGCCATCAAGCTCAAGCTTATCCTTTAGCATCTGCCAATCTTATAAAAGATGGCCATTATGGATTGTCTCAGAGACCTGACTTTCACTCAGGCTTTGAACAAGCCAGGCTTTCTCTAGTTTAGAAGACAGACTCATACTTAATTTGTTTACTACTGAAAACTTAAGTTATTGGGAAGACCTAGAAGGCAAACACAGACCATTTTCATCCTTATTTTTAAATAGAGGACACAAGTACAAGACTTTTATAGTACTTTGGTGGTGCCTGAAAAATAAATGAGGCAATATGAATTAATTGTGAGTCACCCTACAATGGCCAAGTCCTTAGTTGGGTAGGGCTTCATTTATTTCCTTTTTAAAGGGGTGACTATTGCATTTTGAATCTACAAATTGTTTTATGTTGTAACAATTCTATGGACATACATTCTTCTCCTCATCCTAGAAACTAATGTAATTATAATCATATTATTAATTCTTGAGACAAACTGAATGATAGTGAGATAGTTTTAAATGATCATTCATGTTAAAAAAATCTGAAACTATTTAAGAATACATTGATGTTTAAAATATAGAATAAATTAGTTATTATATAAGACCCTCATTTTAAAATTTTGGTTTTATGTTTTTAATTAAAACAATTTCCATAAAAAAATAAAATAGTGCTTGTTTTAGACTCAGGTGAGTACTTTTGGCCTATTCCTGATCTAAAAACCCATGAAGGAAACTGGGGAGCAGGAGCCTTTCTGTTAATTCCTATGATAGTAGGAGGTTGAACTTTGGAAACTGCTGGGATTGGGGTAAGGCAAGGGAGGCATAATTTCACAAGTATAAGAGTGGAAATCAAGAACCCCATGAGGAATGCATTTAATTGGATCATTGGTAGACTGGTCCTAGTGAGGACATAGACAGTGTGCTGGAAACATACCAGTAGAAACTTCACAAACAAAAGGTAGAGAGTAAAAATAATGAATAACAATAGTACACAGTGTCCAAGAACAGTGGGAAAATTTAAAAAGGTGTGACATAAGTGTAGTAGAAACAATTCAAGGAGTAGAAAGTGATAAGCAGAGGAAATATAAGATGTAGTAATGCCTGAGTACTGTAAAAAATTAATGCCAGGCATGACTGAATGATCTAAGATGACCAGAGAAACTTAGGCAAGGTAATTACAAAGAATAAATATTGAAAGGTTTCAGGGGAGAGGGAAAGAGGAAACACACAACATTAAAATCCAGTTACCTAGGGAAGAACAAGGCTGAGAATGAGATTGGACTTCTCTGCTGAAGCCATATGACAAGGAAAGAGAAGAGTGAAATAATTGAAATGGTGAAAGAAAATATAGACCATACTTTACAAGTTTGACATTATTTATGAATTCCAAAATGAAGGATTGTAAACTGGTCTGTTCCTCTGCCTGTGATCCCCTTTGATTGCACTACATTCACCTGAGATGTTTGATTAAATTACCTGTTAAGAGTAGGATTTTGATTAACCATGTCAGTAGGGTAGGATGCAGGGTTATGTCCCCACCACTTAATGAGCTGAAATAAACAGACGCTCACTGAAGAAGACACATAGAAGAGAGAGCTCCATAGACAAATAAGAGGGATTTATTTGGTCATTTTGATATTGCCACGTGACAGAAAGGACAGGGCTCAAACAGCTAAATTCTTGGAAGAGGGATGACCCCTATGCCAGCCTGTACCTAATATCAGAAGAAGCTGGGACTTGGAGCATTAAGGGGAAGAAGGAAGGAGATACAAGGCAGAGATCTCCCTCCATCTTGCTTCAACACATGGCAGCTGAATTTGTTGAGAAACCAGCCTTGAGTTGGACTCTTTGGGGCCTAGTAACTGTGAGATTTTACCTTAAATAAATACACTTTTAAAAGCCAACAGATTTCTGGTACTTTTAATCAGCCTCCCTTTGGCTGACTAGTACACATAACACTGGAGAATTCTGTACCCAGGGAAATGATCCATAAAAATGAAGGAGAGCTAAAGATTTTCTTAGGCAAACAAAAACTGGGGCAAGCTGTTGATAGTAGAAATGCCTTGCAAGGAATGTTGAAGGAAGTTTTTAAGAGAAGGAAAATGATATAGGGCAGAATGACAGATATACAAAAAGAAGAAAGACTGCAAGAGGCAATAAATAGGGAAATGGATGTGGATCAAGCAATTGGGCTCCCATCTACCATACAGGAAGTCCAGGGATCAATTCCCAGGGCTTCCTGGTAAAAGGCAGTCTGGCCTGCATGGAAAGCTGGTCCAGTGGCGAGCTGGTCAAGCAGAGAGCTGGACCACATGGAATGCTGGCCCACATACAGTGTTGACCTGTGCAAAGTGCTGGCCTGTGTGGAGTGCTATTCCATGCAGAGTGCTAGCCCACATGGAGTGCTGGCCCACACAGAGAGCTGGTGCAGCAACATGATGCAATGAAAAGAGACAAAATAAAAGACCATAAGTTGTAGGCCGTTTTAAATCAGCACACACCACTCAGAATTGAGTGGGAGAGAGTGTGGTCTACGGTGTGAACTGTGGTCTATGGTTGGTGGCATGGCTCCAGGATGTGTAAGTTCATTGAGGGTGGTGGGCCACACTTGTGGGAGATGTTTGTGTGGGATGTGGTGGGAGGTGTGGGAGGTGGGCAACATGGGAATCCCAGTGGGTTCCATGTAATATTTTGGGCAATCTAAGCACTTCTTAAAATATATGTGTATATATATATATAAATAACATTTTTGTAAGGAAATACACATATATACATATATATTTATATATCATTTTGCAAATGTTTGTATGTATTGTGAGAATTTTGATTTTTACCCACAATAAAAATAAAAAAAAAATAAAAAAAAAAAAGACCATAAGAGATGCAGCAGACCAGGGAGCTGAGTTGGTGAAAGAGATTGAGCCCCTCTCTCCTACTCTGGAAAGTCCCAGAGTCAGTTCCCAGCACCACATAAAGAGAAGACAAGCAGACACAGAATAACATACAGAAAGTGATTCCTCAGAAAATTAACAATAGATCTTCCGTATGATCCAGCAATTCCACTACTGAGTATATACCCAGAAGAATTGAAAGCAAAGACATGAACAGATATATGCAATGTTCATAGTGGCATTGTTCACAATTGCCAAAAGTTGGAATCAACCCTGGTGCCCATCAACAGATGAATGGATAAGCAAAATGTGGTACATACATGCAATGGAATATTGCTCAGCTGTTAGAAGGAATAAAGTGCTAGCACAGGGAATAACATGGATGAATCTTGAAGACCTTATGTTGAGTGAAGCAAGCCAGGCATTGAAGGATGAACAGTTTATGGCCTCACTGATTTGAATTGAGGAAAGTTAACAGTCTCTGAGGACCACTGTCTGAAAGATAGGTTAAGAAGGGAGAGAGAGAGAGAGAAGGGTAGGTTGTGAGCCATTACCCATATGGACATAATCTATGTTAAAGTGATAGAATATAGTTACATATTGAAGGATAGGAAAGGTGGGTAGTGATATTACTGGGTTTGGTGGTGCAGGATTAACAGGTTGGTAGATTAGGAAGAGCAGGTTGGAATACCCTGGGCATGTAACAATGAATCTTATCATCCCGTGAGCCAAGACAGGGCAGTGTCATATGCCCCAGGGGGGATGGGGAGGAAGGAACAGAAAAGATCAAATGGGGTATTTAGTGTTCATGGGGAATGTTGTTCATTACCTTACAGTAATGGACACAGAACATGGTAAATATCATAAAAAAATATTAAACTGTACCGTCTAAAAGGTAAACTATACTGTAAACCATTGACAATGTTTAGTAGCTATGTTTCACTATCTGTATAACAGTTATAACAATGCTACCATCCACACACAAAAAAGGTTTTAATATGGGGTGGGGAGGGGGAGGGATGTTGGGTATGTGGGAAACTCTAGTATTCCGTGTGTGACTTTGCTGTGACCTAAAACTTCTTCAAAAACTAAATGAAAATTTGGGAGACACTGGGGAATGAGAGGGGGAAGGTGTCACGGTACATACTGGACATACAATAATGCAGTGATAAAAGGAGAAGAAATAATAATAATAATAATAATAACTTTAAATTAAAAAAAGAAAAAAAAATTTCCTTTGTTTTTTCCCATTATCTTTTTTTGAATATCACAATCCTTAATTATATTTTATTTTTAGTTCTTTTTTTCTGAGTTTCCTTGTGTTTTATCTCTTGCATTTAAGCTTATCACTATTATTTCATTTTACTGTTAATTGTATTTGGCTATTATATTGGCTTCATCTTCAAAGAAGGTTTAGGTCACAGAAGGGTTACAGTGGGAGTTGCAGAGGATCATTGGTTGGGGATGTCTGGGATGGGGATTCATGGGAGTAAGTTCATCTGAATATACATGAAAGATATATAAAATTGTTCAAATGATTGAGGGATGGGGCATGGTCATGGTGGGTATACAATCACTCAATAAATGAGGGAATACTGAATTCCCAGCCTGGAGAGCTCTGCCACATTCTCCAAGGGGACAGCAACAGTCCCCCAAGTTCAGGGGCAGTGTCTGGCAAAAGAGGATGGCCCACTGTTGGGTTTTTGTTATTGATGACTAGCCTTATGAGTCTATGCTCTTGTAATTGAAACTTGGCCTATTATTATGGGTTGCCTAAGAGTTGCCATCTGAGAGCCTCCTTGTTGCTCAAATGTGGCCACTCTCTAAGCCAAACTCAGCATATGAATGCATTACCTTCCCCCCCAACATGAGACATGACTCCCAGGGATGAGCCTCCCTGGCAAAGAGGGACTAATACCAAGTGCCAACTGGAAACACTACTGGTAAAAAACCTTGAATAAAAGGGGGAAAAGGTAAAGACAAAGGAGTTCATGTGGCTAAGAGACTTCAAAGAGAGTTGGCAGGTCATCCAGAGGTAACGCTTATGCACACCTCAGTAGGATCTCATAGAACACCAAAGTGGATATCACCACACTCAGTGGTACTCCTGAGGGCTCTGGAGACACCCAGGTCCTATATAAGGTGGGATAGCCCCAGAAATTTATGCCTTATCAGTGGGCTCTACTTTGGAATCTGTGCTCCTGAGATTGACAGAGTTGGACTCAAATAAGTCCTCCCTGCACATGGTCCATTAGTCCCTTCTATTCAAACCTATATGTGAGGCTGCAGTTTGTAGGTGTACTTCCAGAGACTGGAGCCTCTGGCCTGCCCATGTGCCAGTCATGCCTGGTATCTTGGTGAAGCTGCAACTCCTACTCTACAGCTCAATGGACTCACCCAAGCCACCTGGTGAAGAAACAATGATGATGGACAATAGCCATCCCAGGGAATGGAGAGAGCCTGCAGCTGAAGGCAGGATAATCCCATCCACCATATCCATGGGATATAAGCCCACTCTCACATGGAGGTGGAGTGGCCATCACCATTCCAGTCCCCTCAGTATTGGGGGAAGAGCTATGGACTAGAGTGGACTTGATGGTATTCTGTTGTAGACATATTGGGATTCAAGAAATAGAAGAAATTATACCAGTGAGGTGAAGCCACTGGTCATTAGACACTTTTGGGGTGGGGAGGGGAAGGGCAGTTGTGATACAGGGGCTTTATCAGGACTTGGGGATTGTCCTGAGTGACTTTGTGGTGACAGATATAGGCCATTTTACATCAGTGTATTCCATGCAAATCTGTGTGGGAGAGAATGTGGTCTACGATGTGAACTGTGGTCTATGCTCACTGGAAAAGCCCCAGGATGTGTATATCCATTGCAGGTGATGTGCCACACTAATGAAAGATGTTTATGTGAGATGTTATGGGAGGTATGGGAAATGGAGATCATGGGAATCCCTGTAATTTTTGTGTAACATTTATGTAAGCAAATGCACATATATGCATATATATCTATATATAATTTTACAAATATTGGTTTGTATTGTGAAAAATTTGATTTTTACCCACAATAAAAAAGAAGAAAGAAAAGAGTATGAAGTGTGAGTGGGGAATAAATAAATAAATAAATAAATAAATAAATAAATAAATAAATAAATCTTTTCTAATAAAGAGGCAATAAATGAAAGTAAAATAAAATATGTTGTTTTCCATCTAATTTATCTAACAGATAACAGTTTATTCATAATTGTTATAGCATGTATATTGTAAGATGATAACTTATGTATAAACAAATTGAATGATGTCAAGGGGCAGGATAGAGAAAATGGGAATACTTTGTTTTAAGGTACCTGAGACATGATATAGTGTTATTTCAACATTTACATAGATACTTGTAAATGCATATTGCAAAGTCTAGGGCAGGGGATACTAACAATGAGTCCATGAGCCTGAATTGAAATTTAGATATCATTTTACAAATATTGGTATGTATTGTGAAAATTTTTATTTTTACCCAAAATAAAAAAATAAATAAATTTTTTTTAAAAGTGAAAAAAAAACAACAACATTATTCTTGTGGGGATGTGTTGATGCAGGTGTGATATATTTATAAAATAATACACTGTATAGTGTGGACTTAGTAACTGGTCTGTGGTTTTTACCTGACTGGCAAAGGGATCTGTGGAATAAAAATGATTAAGAACCCTTGCTTAGTGGAGCCACCACTAAAATAACAAAACTTGTGTATAATTGATATGCTGAGCAGGAGAGAAAATGAAATCAATTTAATGCTCAATTAAATCAGAAGGGGTAGAAACAGAGTGGAAGAAAAAGAAACCAAGAACAATGGGAAGAAATAGAAAACAGTTAAATGTAGAGTAGACATTAATCCAACTACATTGATAATAACTTAAAATGTCACTGGACTCATCCCCCATTCAAAGACAGACACTCACAGAGTGCATTTTAAAAAACAGCTATATGTTGTCTGTAAGAAATTCCCTTTAAATATGAACTGTGGTTAGCTTCAGGGCTCAGACCAGTGCCCAGAGTTTTGCTTGTTGTACAGACCATCCTCGGGGAGAGATGCTGCTTCCACCACCCATTCAGTAGTGGTGACTGCATATCCAGCAAGCTTTTCCCCATTTTTAATGAGATTGCTCCCATCTATAAATAGTGACTGATCCAGGGAAGGAAGTGGTTTGTCTTGGAGGTTGGGGCAACTGGCATATACTTCCTCGGTCACTTCAACACAATCATGCCCAGGTACTCCTTCCTCATCTGTTTCTATTGTCACTCTGGGGTTTTCACACAGTAAACCTTGGTAATATGCAAGCCAGAGATTAGATATCCACCGGTGCCTGTGTGAGTTCATTAGGGCAGTGATTGCATGTGGCACAATAATATGAATAGCCTGTCTGAGGGTGAATTTGATGGCTTTTTAAATGAGGGTTGTGGTTGACACCAGGGCTTTCAGGCAGGGTAACCACCTTGCAGCCATTGGGTCCAGCTGCTTGGAGAGGTAAGCAATGGGTCTTTGCCAGGGCCATCTGTTTCTGTCAGGACTCCCAATGATACTTTGTTCTTTTCATGCATGAACAGGTTAAAGTGTTGAGTTACATCTGGGAGCCCCAAGGCAGGGTCTCAGTAGAGTTGTCTTTTGATGTTTTGAAAGCCCCCCCATTGAGCTTCTCCCCAGGCAAGGGTTTCTTTTCTGGGCCCATCAGAACTTTGTAAAGGGGTTTGGCCATGGCTGAAAACCTGGAAATCCAGATGTGGCAGAACCCTGCAACCCTGAGGAACTCAAGAAGTTTTTTTTTGTGGTGGTGGTAGGGATGGTGCAGATCACTTTCTTTCATTCTTGTCTGAGCATCCAGTGCCCTGGTGTGATGCTGATGCCCAGGTACTTGACCTGCTGTTTACAGATCTGAGCTTTTCTCCAAGACATTTTGTATCCAGTCAAAGTTGTAGGAGAGTCTGGGTCCTTCTCTAGCAGTCCTTTTCCATCTCATTGGCAAGTAGGAGGTAATCTACATAATGCAAGAGGGCACACCTGCAGTCCTCCCAGGGGTAGGTGGCCAGATCTTCTGTGAAGGCTTCCCCAGAAAGGGTCAGGGAGGTTTTGAAGCCTTGCAGGATATGAGTCCAGGTTAGCTGAGTTTTCCACTGGGTTCTGGGATTTTCCAACTCAAAGGCAAACAGAGGCTGACTCAGTGGGGCCAGCCACAGGCAGAAGAAGGTGTCTTTCAGGTCCAAGCAAGTGAACCAGGCAGCTTCAAGTGGCAGCTATCCTAGCAAAGTGTACAGGTTGGAAACAACTTGATATAAGGTGAGAGTGTTGTTATTGATGGCTCATAGATCCTGGGCTGTTCAATATCCTGTCCTGTCTGGCTTCTTTACTGGCAATAATGAGGTGTTCCAGAGTGACTGGCACTTGATCAGGATTCCTTCTTTTCTCAGGTAATCTATGTGTTCAACCATATCCAATTGTGCTTCATGGGGGATTTGATACTGCCTCTGCTAGACCAGGACCATTCCAGGCTTCAGGTCAATGATGACATGTGCATGGTTCCATGCCATTCCCAGTGGGTTTCTTTCTGCCCAATCCTGGGGAAAAGTTCCAACAGTTTTTCTGGATTCTGACTTGAATTTTCTTCTGTATGAAGTCTCCATTCCTCACTTTGGGGTACAGTGACAAGGAGGGTGAGGCCAGTCCTGAGGCTTAAGCTTGCTGGCCCCTCAGGTTTGAAGGTAATCAGGGCTCCCAGTTTAGTTAAGAGGTCCCTAACCAAGTAGGGGAACTGGACATTCAGGCAGGTACAGAAATTCATGAGTTACTTTGTGGTCACCAAGCTGACAAGTTCTCAACTGGCAAAAAGGCTGTTGGCTTGACTGGTTTCCCTCACTCTTATGATGTTAGCAGTTTTTCTGCTAAAGGGGGTGATGGGGGTTGTGATCACAGAATATTCAGCACCAGTGTCTACCATGAAAGTCATTGATTGGCCCAAGCTGTACTTTGACTGTGGGCTCATGGGGGCCAAGTTCCAGTGAACCCATTCACTCCTATTTGGAGTTGAGTTCTGCCAACCTGATTAGGTTGTTCTGATGCTCAAGTCAGTATTTCCCTTTGGGGATGTTTCCTTCATGTGCCTGATTCTTTTGGGGCACTCATTTTTCCAGTGTCCACTTTCTTGGCAGTAGGCACATTGGTCTCTGGCTGGGGGCACCCTCTTGGTGCTTGTCCCCACTTTTCAAGGTGGCCCTCCTCATATGGTGGGGTCAGGATTTCCAAAGGCTGCTGCCAGCAGAGAAGGTTGATGTTTCATTTGCATTTTGGCCTCCAATTTGGTGATGTCATCCTGATTAATTAACATTTTATTGGTGACCTCAAGGAGTTGAGAGATGTTCATTCCCACAAATGCTTCCAATCTCTGTAGCTTTCTCTTATGTCCAATGCTGCCTGCATGACAATGGCAGCTTTCACCATTCTCTGGTTCTTCTCCACATCTTCTGGGTCAAAAGGGGTGTATATTCTGAAGGCCTCACAAAGTTGCTCATAGAAATCTCCCAGTGATTCTTCAGGCTTTTGAGTGACTAAAGTCATCTTTGTCACGTTTGTGGGTTGTTTTGCCCCTTCTAGGATCCCTCAAAGGAGAGTTTCCTGATATTGCTGGAAAGCAGAACACCCTAGTCAGTGTTAAATTCATAGTTTGGTTGTGCCTCTGGTGCTGCCTCTCATGCCCAATCTTCTGGGTTTATGATGTCAGCAGGGGTCTGCTCCTGCTGCAACTTTTGGGCTTTCAACAGAATCTGTTGTCTCTCCTCCATATTAATCAAATTCAGGAGGAATTGGGGGCAATCATCCCAAGTGGGACAATGTGTTTGGAAAATGGATTCCATGAGATCAATAAGGGCCTGGGGCTTTTCCAAGTAGGACAGGCTGTGGTGCTTCCAGTTTAAGAGGTCTGTAGTTGTGAATGGCTAGTAGTACAAAAGAGACCACCTGGGTGGGATGGTCCCATCCTAGCCAATCTGGATCAGATGCTGTGTCCCATGGAGGGGCATCTGTAATGCAGGTTGTGCTGACAAGAACCTCCTTGCTATTGGGGTTCTGGGACTCTCTTCAGAGGGGGCAAATGGTCCTGGAGGGATGGAAGGTGGAGGTGTCTCTGGGAGATCAGTTTGTGCTCCTGTGCTAGGAGGATAGCCTAGAGTGGCTGGAGCATATGGCAGTGGTGGTAAGGTTGTGGGTCCTCTTATGAAGACCCCTGATGAATCACTGGCTTCTGGGGTCCCATTCCCTGTGCAACCAAGACCCTGCTTTGCCCCTTTTTTCCAATGCACAATCGAAACCAAGGGGGCAGAGTCTCAGTTATTTCTAACCAAGAGTCAATGTAGGGAAACTGATCAGGATGGCCATGTGTTCCTGTGACAACCAGCAACACTGCACAGACCCTGGCTATATCCAGGGTACCTTCTGAGGGCCAGTCATCATTAAAAGTGGGCCACTCTACTTCACATAATGTTCAGAGGGTGCCGGGATTTATCCAGTTGCCATAATCTCTGGAAAAGCCCTTCTTGAAGTTCTTACGCATGAAGTTTAAGATGGTAGGTTTTGACTGTGATGAGTCCATACCCTGAGATGGTGACAAAAGACAGGCAAAGTAAAGGGTTTCCTCTTTCACGGCCACCCAGATGACTGCCTGTCTGCATCACTCATGAGAAATTTGGCTCATCTTAGCTAAGGTGCCCAGGCAGAGTTCAGGGTGGGCCTTATGTCATGGAAAAGAGTTTAGGGCCCACTCAGGCTCTGTAGCACAGGCTATGGTGTGAAAGACTGTTATAACAAAGGCAAGCCTCTGTTATCTTCAATCACACACACAATCACTCAGAAGTTACACAGTCCTTCCCACAGGGATTAACAGTAACAAGTCCACACCCTGAGTCAGTGGCACAAGACAGACAAAGGGAGGGGTTGCCTCTTCTGAGGTCACTCAGATGCTCTCCTGTCCACATCTCTTGTGAGAACTTCAGCTCATCTTAGCTAAGGCACCTGGCCAGAGTTTGGGTGAGCTGATATGATGTATGATGTAGCTGCAGAAAACTGGTTAGGGCCCATTCAAGCTCCATAGCACAGGCTCTGGAATCACAGACTGGAATAACAGTGGCAAGCCTGTCACCCTCATTCACACACACAGTCATTCAGAGATTATGCAGTCCCTCCTGCAGGGTCTGCCTTATCCTCGGATCTTCGTATTCAAAACTTCAGGAGGTGATCAATCTCCCCTTCCATCCAGAGATGGGCCTGACTGAGGACTTGGCACTCAGGGCCTTACCTTTCCAGTGTCTTCTGGCATGGTTCAGTCCACCTCCCCACTGAGTCAGGCCAGGGTGTGAGACTGCAGCCCATGGGAACCACCTCTGAAGGAGGTCCCATTAAAAGGACAGATGGTATCTACCTTATTTACTCAGAGGTAGCCATCAGCAGTGCCCATCAGCCCCAAGCTGGAGGCACAATGGGCCTGCTCAGTTGGGTTTCCAGGTCAGGGAATGAAATGTAGAGGCAGAAATGAAACTTACATGATGAGAAAACCAAAGCAGCATTTGAGGGGCAAAGGAACAAAGTTTTTTTATGTGTGGGCCCAGGGGAGAGTCAAGACTTCAAATTCTGAGGACTGAGTCTTGGTTTTCACAAGTTTATATAGGGACTTTATGCAGGCAAATTCCTAAGCATGCAGGTGGGGGTTACAAAAGCAAAAGGTGTGAGTTTAGCTTATATTCCTAAAGCAGAGGGCTATTAGGGAGGAAAAGAGTCATTATCTATTTAGAGTTGTAAATTCCAGTTGAAAGGGTGGGCAGGGATTGCTTATCTTCTTAAAGATGTGGATTCCAGGGAGAAAGGGAGGAAGGGAGAAAGGGATGAAGGGTGCTTATCTTCCTAAAGCTGTGGGTTTCTGCTGAGGGGGATTAGGGCTATAGCACTTCCTTTATCACTATCAGTTTTTGTTTGTCTGTGCAGACTTTGAACTCACCCTCATTTTGAAAGGACAGCTCTGCTGGGTACAGAATTTGTGGCTGGAAGTTTTTCTCTTTCAGTACTTTAAATATATCATACCACTTTTCTTCTCTCCTTCATGGTTTCTGATGAGAGGTTGGCACTTAATCTTATCAAGTTTCCCTTGCATGTGATGCTTTGCTTTTCTCTTGCTGCTTTCAGAATTCTCTCTTCATATCTGTTATTTGTCATTCTGAATAGTAGGTTCTCAGGGTAGGCCTATTCAAATTTATTCTGTTTGGGATCCACTGTCCTATCTGGATATTGATATTTATGTCCTTCATAAGGGTTGGGAAGTTCTCAGTCATTATTTCCTAAAATATTCTTTTTGCCCTTTTTCAATTCTCTTCTCCTTCTGGGACACCAATAATGTGAATTATTTTGCATTCTGCATTGTCATTCAATTCCCTGAGACTGTTCCATTTTTTCCATTCCCTTTCAGATTCTTTGAAGTGATTTAAGACAGTTGTGTGATTTGGTCTGGGCCATCTCTTCCTGCTTCTTAGTATGGCTCATAATTTTTTGCTGATGTCAAGGCATCTGAATATGTTTGTGTATTTACAATGATGGCTAATTTCTCTCTCCTGCCTACTGTTTTCTTTAAACAGCTTTTCTTTGATATTTGGTTCAATTTATTCTCAGGCTTTAAAATTGTCAGCTTAAGTTTTCAAAATCAGGCCAGGGACTCACTAGTAGGGTGCTGATAATCTCCCAGGGGTTGGATATAGAGAGATTGAGCAGTTTTTGCCCATGTGGTTTCCATACTTGCCAGCAGATGGTGATAGTCAACAAACCTTTCCATGGAGGTGTTTCAGTCTCGGCTTTCCTATGTTCCTGTGTTGAATCTCCAGATCAGAGATTCAAAGTAGGCTCTGCTGGCTGAATTCACTGAAGAAAAGCACCCCTACCTCCTCTCCCTTTTCCCTTGAATCAGCTGACAGAGAGGAAGATGTCAGTTCTCCTCAGTTGGCTGCAGTGAACCAGTGTTTTACCCCAGCTTATTATCTTGGGGGTGGGGGAAGGGAAACTTTCCTGGCCTCCACAGGGGCTTGGTAACTTATGTTTTTCTTTTCAGCGTCTTTATCTTTCTGCCCATCACACTACTGGGATTTGTGTAGCACTGTCCTGATCTGCTGACCCCCAAAGCAGGTCCCCAAAACAGCTTTTGTTTCTTCTCCTTTGTTTCTGTGAGAGCATTCAGATTTGCCCATCAGGGCAACACCCTCTAAACTGATTTTTTTTAATGGCTAAAATATCACATTCACTGATTTATCCCTAGTTCTACTAGACATGAAAATATTGTTTAAGGACTTTCTATTGCAAAACTGGAACAGTTCTTTTTTTTTCTTTCTTTCTTTCCTTTTTTACAGAAGCCCCAAGAGCATACACTTGTAAATACCAAAGCAATTTTTGAACAATAAATAAGTGATTTTGGACAGTCATTAAATAGATTTTCCATGTCTTAGTTTGGATTTTCCAGAATACAGACCTTGAGATGATGGTTTGAATGAAAATAGTTTATTTGGAAAGTACAGGGAACACCAGCAGAGGAGGAATGAAGTGAAACAGGAAATGGAAAGCAGCCAATGAACAGTGTATATCAAATAAACTTTCATTGTGGCTGTCTCTGTGCAACCATAGTACAAGTCTCCACAAATCACAAATCAAAAGGATTAAAATCTCATATATTCAATCATACCAAACCTAACCTCATAGAGCTACTGCAAGGTGGTGTAAAATACATGACTCTGAAGTTAAGGAACTCTAGTAGCAAGATATCCAAGATATATATATATATATATGCTAAATTCTGTGAACCCTGATGAGGATGCTCCTAGGGACTGTTAATCAATTCTCTGTCATTTCTGGCCTGCTGTGTGTGGAAAGCAATACTTTTTAAGAAAAAAAGTGTTCTTGGCATTTGTAAGTTGGCTGGAACACAATGAATGAAGAGTCTAGGTATATGTGAGTTCACCTATAGCAGTTGCACAAAAGTTAGAGGAAAGGGGTGTGGGTGTAGCTCAAGTGGTTGAGCACTGGCTTCCCATGTGTGAGGTTCCAGGTACAATCATTGGTACCACCTAAAAATGAAAAACCAACTCCCACTGGGAAGCAGATGTTGCTCAGTGGTTGACCACCTGCTTCCCACATATGAGATCCTGGGTTAAATCCCTGTATCTCCAAAAGAACAACCTCAAGGATAAATTATAAAACTTTATTTAGAGACATTTACAGAGACTTGAACCAATCAGAAGATATAGAAAGGGGAGTTTACTGTCTTAAATTAAGATATAACTTCTTCAATTGACCTATAGGTACAATGCAATAAAAATCCCAGCAGTGATTTCTTTATGAAACATTATAAGCTGATTCTAAAATTCATATGAATGAGTAAAAAGGGAAAAAAGAGAATATGGCTGAAAAGAAGAACAGGAAGAATTGGCCTGGGATGCAACAAAAGTTATTAAGAAGATACAGTAATTAAGAGAGTGTGATACTGGTAAAGACATACGGACATAGGCCCCATGAATAGAGCAGGGAACTCTCAAAGAGACCTACCATTTGTGGAAATTTGGTATGCTATAAAGTGAGAGTGAGAAAACAAAGGGCTGTTTGATCAAATGAGCTTCAAAAAGTATCTCTTATTACTAAGGGTTAATCTTCAATGCATTTGAAGACAGATCTTGATCAAACAGGGAAAATATTATATACTTTTATGGCTAAGAAATTTCAGATTGAGTCTGAAGTTCATCCCAGAGGTTACGTTCATGCAAGTCTCTTTGAGACTCCACAAAATGCCACAGTAAACAGAGCCACAAGCAAAACGGCTTCTAGGGGACAAGGGATGCTGTGACACCATCGGCAATTCACCCAGCCACCTGAAATCAATACCCCTTCACCAGGATCTATCTGAGAATATAGGGACCATACAAAAAGCTATTTCACCAATATAACTTAGATATACTTAAGTATAAATCCCCTAATCATGATTCTTAAGTTTGTTTTATTTGAACCTATACTTTTCAATTTACCTGTTAAGAATATTTCTCAGAGACTTAAAGTCTTTGGATTCCTATTCCAGTGGAGCCCTGAAACCTAGCAGATAGGTGGTCAACTCCTACTCTCCAGTCCTTCATACCTGCCCCCTGTAAAACTATCAAAATGATGATGATGGACCAGCCCTAGCACAAATAGAAGGCATGTCTTCAACTGCAAGCAAGAGAATTCTAATCCTCTGCCCCACAATATCTACATCCTTCTCAGCCTGAAGCCATCAGAGGGGATATAGCCCCAAATAACACAATATTTGAGGAATGAATAAAAATAATGGGGGTATAACTGCTGACTAAATCAGATTTATTGTTAATTGAAGTTATCTTGTTAACTAACATGTAACACTGATATAAAAATTAATTTTAAATTAAAAAGTAAATTTCCAGACAACCAGCAAGATGGCAGCAGAGCAAGGAGCTTTGAGTATTAGCTCCTGCTACAGGGCAAAGGGTGATCACCCAGAGCTAAATAGAACAACAGTCTCGGGGATCCAGGAGACCAGAAATGCATCATCCAACATCCTTGAAGGAATTGAAGGAGGAGACTGACCATCTGTAGAGAAGATTCATAAGTAGAGCACTCCATGCCATGGAGGCTTGTACCCATTATCCACTGGAGGCACAAGCCACCTCAGGAGCTGTTCCATGGCTGGAATTGCAAGGCCCACTTCCCAAAATGGGGGAGGAACTTGGGCACCAACTTCAGTTACTGATTAGTAAATTCAGTGAGATAAAGTATAATCCTAAGAACAGTTAAAGTTTGAATCTGTCCAAGTAAGAAAGAGGTCAGTGGCTGCTATCTTAACTCTGCTCCTGATACAAGGGGAATTGGGGCTAAAGGAAAATCACAGTGCTGGTAGGGACCAGCTTTTTTCCATCTATATCAGATTGCCACTCTAGTGTAAACTCCAGGCCCACTTCAGGCAGGGAGGAAACTGGGGAGAGCTGTGCCTGCCTCTCCAGGAAATTACAGGCCATGCCATGGAGGCCAGTGTTCATTCTATTTTAGCAGCACAAGCCACCCAGTGGCTATTCTGTGACAGCAATTGGAATCTCCATTCCCCAAAAACAGGGGAGGAAGAAATGGTTGGTCACTTATTTCAGCTACTGAATAGTAAATTCATCTGGCTAAAGTATAACCATAAGAACAACTAAAGTTTGAAACTGTCCACGTCACAATGAGGCCAGTAGCTGCCATTTTGACTCCATCCCCAGCGTGAGGGGAAGCTGGGCTTCTGAAAATCACAGCGGTGGTAGAAACTGGTTTCTTTCACCCATATTAACCTGCAGCCTTGGCCTAGGCTTTAGCCTCTCCTCTAGAAGGGAGGAAGCTGACAGGCCTTGCACTAGCCTATCCAGGTAATTTCAGGTACATTTAGTTCACACAGACTGAATAATCAGAAGTCCACCAGGGCAACTGTAGTCCTCTCGGACCTGCACTGCATAGGTTGCTGGCCACACCTGCAGCTCCATCCCTGCCTCAGACAAGGGAGAAAGAGTTGTGTACCTTCATCAATCTCTCTGGACAACTACAGTCTAGGCCTGCAAGAGTTGGATTATTCCACACAGCTTTGGTTCAGTCCCTACCCCTGGCAAAGGAGAAAGTTAGGAGAAGCTTCATTTTTCCTTGGAGCAATGAGGGTAGCTTGAGCCTCCACAGCTTATAGCACCAACTACACCCTTGGCTCCTACTACACAACCAGCAAGGGAGAAGGGTAGAAAGCCCTAAACTAAAGAGAAAAACTGCACCCAGAATAAATACTCTAATAAGCCAGATGCCAAGACAGCAAAAAAAAAATTACAATCCACACCAAGAAACAGTAAGATATGGCCCAGTTAAAGGAACAGGATAAGCCTCCAGATGACATAAAGGAGTTGAGACAACTAATCATAGATGTTCAAACAAATCTCCTTAATAAATTAAATGAGATGGCTAAAGAAATTAGGGATATTAAGACATCTTTGGATGGGTAGAAAGAAGAATTTGAAAGCATACATAGAAAAATAGCAGATCTTATGGGAATGAAAGATTCAATAAATGAAATTAAAATATATTGGAATCATATAATAGCAGATTTCAGGAGGCAGAAGAAAGGATTGATGAGCTTGAAGAAATGGCCTCTGAAAGTGAACATACAAAAGAACAGATGAAGAAAAGACTGAAAAATCTTGAACAAGATCTCAGGGAACTAAGGGACAGCAAGAGATGTGCAAACCTATGTGTCATGGGTGTCTCAGAAGGAGAAGAGAAGGGAAAAGGGGCAGAAGGAATATTTGAAAAAATAATGGTAGAAAATTTCCCAACCCTATGGAAGGAGATAGATATCCATGTTCAAGAAGCACAATGTACTCCCATTGAAAAAAATCCTAATAGGTGAACTCCAAGACACATACTAATCAGAATGTCACATGCCAAAGACAAAGAGAGAATTCTGAGAGCAGCAAGAGAAAAGTAATGCATAATATATAAGAGCTACCCAATAAGATTAAGTGCTGATTTCACACCAGAAACCATGAAGGCAAGAAGACAGTGGTATGATATATTTAAGATACTGAAAAAGAAAAACATCCAGCCAGAATCTTATATCTGGCAATATGGTCTTTCAAAAATGAAGACAAGTTTAGGATATTCAGAGATAAACAGAAACTGAGAGAGTTTGTAACCAAGAGACCTGTTTTGCAGGAAATACTAAAGAATGTGCTATGGCCTGAAAAGAAAAGACAGGAGAGAGAGGCCTGGAAGAGAGTCTAGAAATGAAGATTATATCAATAAAGATAACTAAAATGTCAAAAGTGTGGTGAAAATAAAATAGGACAGATAAAGCACAGATGTTAAGGAAAAAACTTAACCAATGATTTAAAGCACTTGTATTCAGAAAATTACAACTCATTGTTAAAAGAAATTTTAAAAAGACCTAAATAATCAAAAGAACATTCCATGCTTATGAATTGAAAGATTAAATATTACTAAGATGTCACTTCTACTCAATGTAGTCCTGATAAAAATTCCACCAGCATGTTTTAAATAAATGGAAAACATGATTATCAAATTTATTTGGAAGGGTAAGGGGTCCTGAATAGCCAGAAATATCTTAAAAAGGAAAAGCAAAGTTGGAAGACTCTCATTTCTAGACTTTAAGTTGTATTACCTAGCTTCAGTGATAAAAACAGCATGTTACTGGCACAAAGACAGACACATAGACCAATGGAACTTTGTTTCCATTTGATGTTCTATGAGTAGGAGCTCATAGAACATCAAAGTGCATATCACCCCACACAGAGGGGCTCCTGAGAGCTCTGGAGACACCCAGGTCCTATATAAGGGGGGATAGACCCAGAGACTGATGCCTTATCAGTGGGCTCTATTTTGGAATCTGAGCTCCTGAGAGTGACAGAATTGGACTCAAATAAGTCCTCCCTGCACATGGTTCATCAGTCCCTTCTATTCAAACCTATATGTGATGCTGGAGTTTTAAGGTATACTTAGAGAGACTGGAGCCTATGGCCTACCTATGTGCCAGGTATGTGTGGAATCTCAGTGGAGCTGCAACTCCTACCCTACAGCTCAATGGACTCATCCATGTCACCTGGTGAGGAGACAATAATGGGCAATGGGCAATGGCCATCCCAAGGAATGGAGAAGGCCTGCATCTGCAGGCAGGATCATCCCACCTGGCTCCCTTGGACTATTGCTGCTCCCTTGGAGACTGTGGCAGAGCTCTCCAGGCTGGGAATTCAGATTCCCTCATTTATTGTGTGATTGTCCACCCATCATGACCATGCCCCATCTTTTGATCTTTTGAACGATTTTGTATATCTTTCATGTATATTCGGATGAACTAATTCCCATGAAACCCCCCTCCCAGACATCCCCACCAATAATAGGTGGTGGATTCTTAAATGAGATATGAGGAGGACTGAGATGTACTACTGATATTTAATGTATGTTGAAGTTTTAACTAGTTTTATTGTAAAAGTGTGGAATCATACAGAGTTGATGGTAACACATTATAGTGAGTAACTGCTGGTTTATAAATGGGGATGTGGCTGAAAATGGTAGTTTAGGGATGTAAATGTCAATTGACAAAAAGCTAGAGAATAATCTATGAGCTGAATAGCACAGTAACCCAGAGGTGGTTGGTGATACAGATGCAAGGGTGTCCTTTTGAGCTAGAGCAGATGTACATCAGTATTGAAGGGAGATGGAAATGTGGAGAAGTATGGGAAAAATACAACTGGAGTGACCTATGTAGGGTGCTTAACATTAATAATGCAATATTCTTGCATCTATGCCAAAGATGTACTGTTTTGATAATGGGAGAGTATGGAAAATGTGTGCCAAATGTTCACTGTGGATCTGGTAATAATCAGAAGATATATCTCATAAACTGTGACAAATATTCCACCAGGGTATGGTGTGTTGATAGAGAGGTGTTGTTTGGAAATTCTGCACATGTGCATGATTGTTTTGTAAGTTTACAACTTCTGTCATAAAAATATTTTTTTAAAAATAATAGTAGGTGGATTGGGGGGAAAATACATCACATGTAAGATAAGGACTATAATTAATAGTAAGATCTTGACAATATTCTTTCATAATTTGTAACAAATGTATCATGATAATGCAAGGTGGTGGTGGAGGGTTGATGTATGGGGCCCCTGTATGACATTATGAATCTTTGCTTTGTAAGTTTACAACATTTACTATACATTTATTGTTTAAGTATGTTCATGTATAAATGATATAAAATAATAATAGCGTGGATTGGAAGAAATACTTTAGTTAGTAGTAATATTTTGATGATGCTCTTTAATCAGTACTTAAAAATGTTTAACAGCAATGCAAAATATTGGTGGTAGGGTGAGATATGAGAACCCTGTATGGTGTTATGTATGTTTGTTTTGTAAATTCACAACTACTGCTATACACTTATTGTTTATATATGTTCATGTATGAGTGATATACTTCAATAAATTTTTTCAAAAGTAAATGTCCATATGGGAAATATATTAAAGTATATCACTATCTCATAGTGCATGGCCTTCTTCATTCCCACAGATATTAAGGACCTAAATTTCATGATCAATATTTTAAAATCATTGATCAATAAATATAGGTATCTTCTAGTCCTTGAAATAAAAGTGGATTCCTTCAACAAGTCAAGAAATGCCAACCAAAAAAAAGATTAATAAATCTTACTATGTGTAACAGTTGGCCAATTTAATGTAATTATGAATTCCAAAAATATAATTGAATCATGCTTGTAAACCGATCTGTTAATCTGGGCAAGATTAGGTTAGGATTAGGGCGTTGAGCCCCACCCCTTGGTGGGTGGGGAATTGAATATAAAAGGCAAGGCAAAGGACAGTTGAAGCAGTCTTTTCAGAAGCAGTTTTGATATTGGAAAGAAGGCCCCAGGAGAAGAGAAGCAAGCCGTTTGCCTGATCGTCTACAGCTGACCTTGTGGAGGAAACAGGAGCCAGCTGACCTTGTGGAGGAAACAGGAGCTAAGCCCAGAGAGAAATGCAGCCTCGGGAAGAGAGGAACCCCAGAATCCTGAACCCTGGTAAACGCTGGCAACTGTCTTGCCCTAACACGTGGCAATGGACTGTGGTGAGAGAAGAAACCTAACACTTTATGGCCTGGTATCTGTGGACTTCTACCCCGAATAAATACCCTTTATAAAGACCAACCCATTTTTGGTATTTCACATTAGCACCCCTTTGGCTGACTAATACAGAATTTGGTACCAGGAGTGGGGTACTGCTTTTGTAATTACAAAAATGTTGGAATGGTTTTATAAATGGGTAAGGGGTATTTTTTGGAGGAATTGTGAAATGCTTGATGGAAAAGGCCTAGACCACTTTGAAGAGACTGTTGATAGTAAAATGGATGCTAAAGAGACTTTCTATGATGCCTTAGAAGTAAATGATGAAATTTTTATTGGAAACTGGAGGAAAGGCGATCCATGTTTTAAAGTTGCAGAGAACTTAACAAGATTAACTTCTGGTGTTATATGGAAGACAGAATTTAAAAATGGCGAGCCAGAGCATTTAGCTAAAGAACTTTCCAAGGTAAACTCGGAGAATGAGGCTTGGTTTCTTCTTGCAGCTTATAGCAAAATACTAGATGAGAGAAATACACTAAGGACTAAACTTTTGGGCACAAAGAAAACAGAAACTGATTCCGGAACTTCCAAGTTTGTGGAAATCAAATTCCCAGATGAAAGCGCCCCATTTGAAGACTTAGCTAAACCTGGAACTTGTAACTCAGAATTGAAGATGCAGTTATCTCAGAAAGACTTGTGGAAAGTCTTACTGTCTGATGGCTTGGACCCCTGCTTCCTGCATGCTAAACCAACTAAGTTTTTGAGAGAGCTGTATGAACAAAACCACTGTCAGTTTGGACAAAAGAGGACATGGAAAGGAGAGATTGAAGGAGAATCAGCTTTAAGAAGAAAACCGTGGAAGCAGAGATCTGGACTTAAGACATCTCCTTGGGCCAAGAGAGGAGCCCCACCCATGTGTACAGAAAGGGTGAGTTTGCCCCTGCAGTTGAAGAGGGCGGATGTTCCTACCTGATGTTCTGAGAAAGTTTTGATGCTGCATGGTGCAGAGAGGGTGAGTTTTCCCCAGCAGGTGAAGAAGGTGGATGTCCCCACCCGATGTTCAGGAAGAGTTTTGCCACCCCAGGGTGCAGAGAGGCTGGAGCACATTCCTCAAAGATTAGGGTGGTTAAGGTCAACATCCCATTGGTCTGAGAGGGGTGTACCTGTCCCTCATAGATTAAAGAAAGCAAGGTGGTCAACCCATTGCTCTGAGAGGGTTGAGCCTGTGTGCCAAAGGTTAGGGAGGGCCAGGTGGTCAACTCGTTGCTCTGAGAGGGTTGAGCCTATATGCCAAAGGTTGGAGGGAATGTTGTCTTCACCTCACTGTACTAGGGGGGCTAAGACTCTAACCCAAAGATTGGGTAAGGTATGGCAATCACCCCAACACTCTTGGAGGGTGGGGTCTGGAGCTTGGTCAACAACCAGATGCTTGATGAGGGTGGAACCAAGAAAATGGCCATTGGGCAAGCCTGTGAAAAGGGTGGGTTCCCATGTGGCCCCAAGGAAAAGAAAACATCTTCTTAAAAATAACTCTCAAACTTTGAAATCAAATGGAGGATGCCCTGCAGGTTTACTGAACTGTGGAAGATTCATGATTCATGTTTAACATCCTAATTTCTCCTTATGGTAATGAAAATATTTATCCTTTGTCTTTCCATTTGTGTATTGGAAGCAGTTCAATGGTTTTGTAAATTTCAGAGGTCTACAGCAGATGGGATTTTGCCTGAAGATGAACTGTATTTCTTTAAAATGATTTTGATATGGTTTTGTACTTGAATTGTTACTGATTTCAGTTTTTGTGAGAATTGTAATGTATTTTTGGATTTCAGAGGGTGGAGTGTAACAGTTGGCCAATTTAATGTAATTATGAATTCCAAAAATATAATTGAATCATGCTTGTAAACCGATCTGTTAATCTGGGCATGATTAGGTTAGGATTAGGGCGTTGAGCCCCACCCCTTGGTGGGTGGGGAATTGAATATAAAAGGAAAGGCAAAGGACAGTTGAAGCAGTCTTTTCAGAAGCAGTTTTGATATTGAAAAGAAGGCCCCAGGAGAAGAGAAGCAAGCCGTTTGCCTGATCGTCTACAGCTGACCTTGTGGAGGAAACAGGAGCTAAGCCCAGAGAGAAATGCAGCCCCAGGAAGAGAGGAACCCCAGAAGCCTGAACCCTGGTAAACGCTGGCAACTGTCTTTCCCTAACACGTGGCAATGGACTGTGGTGAGAGAAGAAACCTAACACTTTATGGCCTGGTATCTGTGGACTTCTACTCTGAATAAATACCCTTTATAAAGACCAACCCATTTTTGGTATTTCACATTAGCACCCCTTTGGCTGACTAATACACTATGTAAATTTAAGAACTTCTATTCCTTATGCACCCTGTAAAGAAAGTAAAAAAGCCATTTGTATATCATTACATAATGCTTGCAATTTATGAACCAAATAAAATACAAAAATAATAAAATCTCATAGAAATTAGCTTAAAGTATGCAAAATGCCCAGTGAAAATAGGTTGACAATTTCAGGTATCACACCAAAAAGGAAATTTGTATAGTCAAGAACAAAAAGAAATGTTATTAGTGATCAGCAGAATGCAAATCAAGGCCAAGATTAAATACTACTCAATATACACTAGTTAAAATATCTACCAGTGCCAAGTTTGGATAACATGTATGTTTATGGTTTTAATAATTGCCAATGGGAATATAAATAGTTAGGCTCCAAAAAAGTTAGTTATTTTATGAGGTTGCATTTCAAATATCTCAAAACCCAGCCATTACATTTCAAGATGTACACCCAACAGAAATTTACTCATGTAAATTCCAGGAAACATTCAAGATAATGTCTATATCTTTACTCTTCCATGAACAAAAACCTATTTGGGAGGAAGGAAACAAGATCCTTTAAGAGGATAGTGGATGAAATTATCTATGGAATATCAGAGAATGGACTATTTCATAAGAATAAAAATAAACTACAACAATGTTCAAAAGTAATGTTGCATCTTAGCAATATAATATTCAGAGGACAAAAAGATTCAAAGATTATCTAGATCATGGTTATATTTTATAACGTGT
The DNA here is from genome assembly GCA_026826555.1 of Tolypeutes matacus. Lineage (NCBI taxonomy): Eukaryota > Metazoa > Chordata > Mammalia > Cingulata > Chlamyphoridae > Tolypeutes > Tolypeutes matacus. The sequence goes on along the minus strand of JAKSZT010054101.1, from coordinate 964,600 downwards.
AAATATCAATGTATAAAAATATATATTGAGCTCTGAAGAGGCAAGATGATGTCAGTTTAGGAGGGCACTCACTGAGAGCTCCCTGAGGACGGTGGATTGTGGACAGGGTCCTGTCTGGGAGTCTGTGCTGTGGGTACATGGAGTGAGAAGCTTGGGACATCTATCTGCACAGAATGATGGCGTGGACTGATCAGTAGAGATTCGTGCATTTTAGCCTGCCTGTGGTGGTTAATACAGATGGTTGAGCCCCACCATTAGGGGAAAAAAAAGCCAGTTTGACCTGCAACTCTCAGCCCAGCAACAGGGTGAGAGGAGTGCTCTCTGAGAGGGGGAGGGCTCTGGCAAAGGGGTGAGAGAGCTTCCCTTTGGGTGAAGCTGGCTGCCTGGAACCCCTTGCAGCTTTGGTGAACAAAACAGCTGGATTGAATTAACACCCATCAGAGGGGAGGGGTAAATCTGCTGAGGGAGTTGATTACCTAGCTGCCCAGGGATAAGCCCCAAACCCCACAAAGCCAGGGAGAGGGAACACTCTCTGAGAGAGGGAGGGTGTTCTTTACCATTGATTTGGCTGCCTGGACCCCCTCGTAACTTTGAGGAGCAGATAAGCTGGCTTGAAGCAGCACCAGGCTGAGGGGAGAGGTGAATCTGCTGATGAAATCTGATTTATCCAGCAGCCTGGTGACACTGAGGCTCGGCTCCAGAAGGGGTGGAGTCAGCCGTTTTTATCATTCTGCACTGACTAGCATCACAGCTTCAGCTACCCTGGGGAGTCCAGGAAGTGGGAAGTGCTTGATTAGTTTCCACGAGCCTAGTTAGGGTCCCCTCAGTGAAGGGGGCGGTCTAGAACAGTACTTATTTTGGGTCCTGTATTTTGCCAAAAATAAAAAGAGACAGTCACCTTAAAAAATGAAAAATAAATTCTTCTTTTTAATTTAGTTTAATAGCTAAAAGCTGCTTTAAAACCTGCAGATAGAACCCTGCAGGGAAATTGATTGATAATCACAAGCAGGCTGAGAGGATCCACTGATCCTCCTTAGCTTTGTTTGACTGCTTGCCTGTGTGGTTGTTTGATTTTTCTCTGTTTATGTGTTCTCTCTTGCTTTTCTTTTCTCTTTCCTCCCCCCTTTCTTTTTTTCTTTCATTTTTTTTTAAATTAGGTAATGCTAGCTTGTCTCTTCTTGGCTTTGCTTCTTCTTCAGTGATTTCCCATTCTCTGTCTATAGAGATTTTGTATTCCAAATTATTTCTTAACCTTCCTTCATCTTTCTGCCTTCTGCTTTCTGTTGTGGCTCTTATATACCAGGTTTTTTCATGTGCCCACAACTTTAGGGTGTCAATTTCTATTCCATATATTTGGTTTTCTTTTTTTTATTATTATTAATATTAACTTTTTCCTTTCAGACCTTACTTTACTCTTTCCCTCCCTTCTCATAATTCTAGCCTTCTAAATCATCATATATATATTCCTCTATTTGTTTTCCCAATCCATCGTGGTACTCCACTTTTTTTTTCCTATTACTCTACACTGGCTACATGAGTTAAATATTCATTTCATTAAGTCTTATTTGGCCCCTCTTCTAACATTTATCAATATTACTATTATCCTTCTTCCTTTCTCACATCTTTTGATTCCTCTGGCCCTAATCTTTTGCCTTCAAGGGAACATAGAAAGATGCAAGGAAATAAAATAAGAAGAAAAGCTGTCAAAGAGAAAAATTAACACACACAGAGAACCACCAGCTAAATAAAACTCTAGAGCAGAAAGAGAAGCTAATCAACTGAATAAACCCATCAAGATAAAATGATGACTAGAGGGAAACAAAAAATTACAAACCACACTGAGACACAGGAAAACATGGACCAGTCTAAAGAACAAACTGAAAACAAGGAAGTGATGCCCAACATCAAACAACTAATCAAAGATTACCAAACAAATATCATGGACCAACTTAAAGAAGTGAAGGAAGATATTAAGGATATAAAGAATACACTGGGAGAACATACTGAGGAAATTGTAAACATATGCAAAAACATAACAGATATGATGGTGCTCAATGGCAAAAACCAAGAAATCAAGAAGATGCTAGATTCACATAACAGCAAATTTGAACAGGCAGAAGAAAAATTAGTGATGTGGAAGACAATATATCTGAAATCAAACAGATAGTAGAACAAATAGACAAAAGATAGAAAAACTCCATCAGGGACTCAGGTAGTTAACTGACAACACAAAACACACAAACATAGGCATTATGGGCAGTCCAGAAGAGAGAAGATAAGGGAAAGGAAACAGAAGGAGTGTTGAAGGAAATAATGGCTGAAAACCTCCCAACCCTACTGAGAGAGATGGAGGTGCAGATCCAGGAAGCACAGTGCACTGCAAACAGTATAAATCCCAACAGGCCATCACCAAGACATATACTTGTCAAAATGTCCAATGCTTAAGACAAAGAGAAAATACTCAAGGCAGCAAGAGAAAAGAGAACCATCACATACAAGGAAAGCACAATAAGATTAAATGCTGATTTCTCAGCTGAAACCATGGAGGCAAGAAGACAATGGTATGACATAGTCAAAGTGCTAAAAGAAAAATATTTCAGCCACAAATTCTCTATCCAGCAAAACTGGCATTTAAAAATGATGGAGAGTTCAAACTATTCACAGAAAAACAGAAATTAGAGAGTATGTCAATAAGAAACCTGCACTTCGAGAAATACTAAAGGAAGATCTACAAGTTGAAAGGAAAAAAACAAAGGAGAGAGATTTGGAGGAGAGTTTCAAAATAACTAAAAAGACAAAAACAGAAACAAAACAATATATGACATACATTAACCAAAAGAAAATTTGACTGAAGTAAGAGATACAATGCAAAAAATAACACAGTGATAAAAGGCAGAAAGAAAAATAAAAAATAAAAAAAAGAAAGGATAAAGGAAAAAAAATGAATATACATATATATATATTTTAAAGGCATTTACTTTGCTTTTTTTGCCCATTTCTTTGAATGTCCCAATCCACTAATTATATTTTATTTTGTTTTGTTCTTTGATTATTTGTTTGTTTGTTTTTCCTTCTCTTTTTTTTTCCCCCTGAGTTTCCTTATGTTTGTCTCTTGCATGTAAGCTTATCACACTTGTTTCTTTTTCCTAGTAAGTGTATTTGATTATTTTATGGACTAAATGTTCATGGAGGATTTGGATCACAGAAGGGTTACAATGGGTACTGAGGGGGATTGTTGGGGGGGATTCTGGGGGGGGTTCATTGGGGTTGATCCATCCGAATATACATGAAAGATATACAAAATCGTTCAAAGGATCGAAGGATGGGGCACAGTCACGATGGGTGAATAATCATACAATAAATGAGGGAATCTGAATTCCTAGCCTGTAGAACTCGGCCACAGTCTCCAAGGGAGCAGCAATAGTCCTCTGAGTGTAGGGACAGTGCCTGTCAAAATAGGATGAACCACTGATGTGTTTTTTTTTATTGATGACTACCCTTGTGAGTCTGCTCTTGTAAATGAGACTTAGCCTGCAGTTGTGGGGTGCCTAATGGTTGCCACCTGAGAGCCTCCTTGTTGCTCAAATGTGGCCTCTCTCTAAGCCAAACTAAGCATATGATTGCATTACCTTCCCTCCAATGTGGGACATGACTCCTGGGGATGAGCCTCTCTGGCAATGAGGGATTAATAACAAGTGCCAACTGGCAACACATCTGGAAAAAGACCTTGAATAAAATGGGGAAATGGTAAAGACAAATGAGTTCAAGTGGCTAAGAGACTTCAAAGAGAGTCAGGAGGTCATCCCAGAGGTAACTCTTATGCACACCTCAGTAGGAGCTCATAGAACATCTAAATGCCTATCACCCCACACAGAGGGGTTCCTGAGAGCTCTGGAGACACCCAGGTCCTATATAAGGGGGGATAGCCCCAGAGACTGATGCCTTATCAGAGGGCTCTATTTTGGAATCTGTGCTCCTGAGAGTGACAGAATTGGACTCAAATAAGTGCTCCCTGCACATGGTTCACCAGTCCCTTCTATTAAAACCTATATGTGATGCTGGAGTTTTTAGGTATACTTCCAGAGACTGGAGTCTCCTGCCTACCTATGTGCCAGGTGTGCATGAAATCTAGGTGGAGCTGCAACTCCTACCCTACAGCTCAATGGACTCATCCAAGTCACCTGCTGAGGAGACAATGATGGACAATGGCCATCCCAGGGAATGGAGAGGGCCTGCATCTGCAGGCAGGATCATCCCACACACCATATCCATGGGATATAGGCCCTCTCTCACTTGGAGTTGGAATGGACATCACCATCCCAGTCCCCTCAGGATTGGGGGAAGAACTATGGACTAGAGTGGACTTGATGGTATTCTCTTGTTCATATATGGTGATTCAAGCAATGGAAGAAATTATAACAATGAGGTGGAGCCAGTGGCCACTTGACACTTTTGGGGTAGGGAGGGGATGAGCAGTTGAAATACAGGGGCTTCTTTGGGAGTTAGAGGTTGTCCTGAGTACTGTTGTGGCAACAGATGTAGGCCATTTTAAATCAGCACACACCAGAGAGTGTGGTCCAGGGTGTGAACTGTGGTCTATGGTTTGTGGCAAGGCTCCAGAATGTGTAAGTTCATTGAGGGTGGTGGGCCACACTTGTGGGAGATGTTTGTGTGGGAGGTGGTGGGAGGTGTGGGAGGTGGGCAACATGGGAATCCCAGTGGGTTCCGTGTAATATTTTGGGTAATTTAAGCACCTCTTAAAATATATGTATATATATATATAAAAATAACATTTTTGTAAGCAAATACACATATATGCATGTATATTTATATATCATTTTGCAAATGTTTATATGTATTGTGAGAATTTTGATTTTTACCCACAATAAAAATAAATAAAAAATTGAAAAAAAATAATAACCCTGAATGCTAATGGATTAAATTCACCAATCAAGAGAACAAAGATTGGTAGATTGTATAAGGAAATATGATCTATCTATTTGCTGTCTACAAGAAACCCACCTTTGACTCAGGGTTTCAGGGAGGCTGAAAGTGAATGGCTAGAAAATAATTTTACAAGCTAACAATAGCCAAAAAAGGGCAGGAGTATCTATTCTAATATCAGATGTAATAGACTTTAAATACAAAACTATTGTAAGAGACAAAGATGGATACTATATATTAGTAAAAGGGGTAATCACTGAAGAAGAGAGAGCAATCATAAACATTTTGCACCTAATTGTGGTGCCTCAAAATACATGAGGCAAACTCTGGAAAAACTAAGTGGAGAAAAATTGCCTCTACAATTAGAGTGGGGGGATTTAACACACAATTATCATCATTAGACAGAACATCTAGAGAGGAAATCAATAAAGAAACAAAGGCTCTGAACAATACATTAGAGGATCTGGACTTAATAGACATATACAGAACACTACGCCCAAATACAGCAGGATTTACATTCTCCTCGACAGCACATGGTTCATACTCGAAGATAGACCACATGTTAGGCCACAAAACAACTCTCAATTAATTCTGAAAGATTGAGATTATACAAATGAAATTGGAAATCACTAAGGGCTAGAGAAACAAGTTAGGCACAAGGATATGGAAGTTAAATAACACAGTCTTAGACAAACAGTGGGTCAAGGAGGAAATCTCAAAAGATATCAGTAACTACCTTGAATCTAATGAAAAGAACAACACAACATATCAAAACCTATGGGATGCAGCAAAAGCAATACTGAGAGCAAAGTTCAGAGCCATAAATACATATATTAAAAAGATATCAGTAACTACATTGAAACTAATGAAAACAACAACACAACATATCAAAACCTATGGGCTGCAGCGAAAGCAATACTGAGAGCAAAGTTCATAGCCATAAATACATATATTAAAAAAGAAGAAAGAGCTAAAATTGAAGACCTAACTGCACACTTGGAGGAATTGGAAAAACAACAACAAATTTAACCAAAGGGAAGTACAAAGAAAGAAATAATAAAGATTATAACAGAAGTAATGAAATAGAGAAAAAGAAAGCACTAGAAACAATAAACAAAACCAAAAGCTGATTCTTCGAGAATATCAATAAAATTGACAAACCCTTAGCCAGACTAACAAAGAAAAAGACAGAACAGATGCAAATACACAAAATAAGGAATGAGCAAGGGGATATCACTGCTGATCCCACAGAAATAAAGAGTATCATAAGAGGAAACATTGAAAAATTATATGCCGACAAGAATGATAATTAGAGGAAATGGACAAGTCTCTAGAAACTCACAAACAGCCAACATTGATGAAAGAAGAAATTGATGAACTCAACAGTTCAATTACAAGTAAAGAGTTAGACTCGGTCATCAAAATCCTCCCAACTAAGAAGAATCCAGGACCAGATGTCTTCACAGCTGAATTCTACCAAACATTCCAGAAAGAGCTAACACCAATTCTGCTTAAGCTCTTCCAAAAAAAAGAAGTAGAAGGAATATTGCCTAACTCATTCTACAATGCCAACATTACCCTAATACCAAACCAAAGACATCAAAAGAAAGGAAAATTACAGATGCTAAAAACCTCAGCAAAATACTTGCTAATCACATTCAACAACATATCAAAAGGATTATACACCATGACCAAGTGGGTTTCATCCCAGGTATGCAAGGATGGTTCAATATAATAAAATCAATCGATGTAATACACCACATAAACAAATTAAAAGAAAAAATCACATGATTATCTCTATAGATGCAGAAAAAGCATTTGACAAAATACAGCACTCCTTCCTGATAAATACACTGCAAAAGATAGGAATAGAAGGAAACTTTCTGAATATGATAAAGGTTATATATGGAAAAACCAAAGCTAGCATCATCTTCAATGGTGAAATCCTAAATGCTTTCCCTCTGTGATCGGGAACAAGACAAGGATGCCCACGATCACCACTCCTATTTAACATGGTCTCAGAAGTACTTGCTCAAGCACTGAGGTAAGAAAAGGATATAAAAGGCATCCAGATCAGAAAAGAAGAAGTAAAAACCTCAATATTTTCAGATGACATGATCCTATACATAGAAAGCCCTGAGAAATCTACAACAAAGCTTCTAGAACTTATAAAGGAATTCAGTAAAGTTGCCGGCTATAAGATCAATGCTCAAAAAATCAGTAGCATTTCTGTACACCAACAACAAGAAATCTGAGGAGGAAATCAAGAAAAAAATACCATTTACAATGGTAACTAAAAGAATCAAATACCTAGGAATAAATTTAACTAAAGATGTAAAGGACTTATATACAGAAAACTACACAAAACTGTTAAAGGAAATCAAAAAGACTGAAATAAATGGAAAAATATTCCCTGTTCATGGATAGGAAGACTGAACATCATCAAGATGTCTATCCTACTCAAACTATTCTACAGATTTAATGCAATCCCAATAAAATTCAACACTGTATTTTTTAAGGAACTGGAGAAACTAAACACAAAATGTATTTGGAGAGGTAGGAGGCCCTGAATTGCCAAATACATATTGAAAAAAAAAATGAAGTTGGAGGTATCACATTACCTGACTTTAAAACATACTACAAATCTACAGTGATCAAAACTGCACAGTATTGGCACAAGGATAGACCTACTGACCAATGGAATCTAATTTAGAGTTCTGATATAGTTCCTTGTATATACAGTCATCTGATATTCAACAAGGCCACCAAGCCCACTCAGTTGGGAGAGAAAGGCCTCTTAAACAAGTCGTGTTTGGAGAACTGCATATCTATATCCAAAAGAATGAGAGAAGAATACCATGTCACACCTTATACAAAAGTCAACTCAAGATAGATCAAAGATCTAAATATAAGAGCCAAAATCATAAAGACCTTGGAAGTTAATGTAGGGAAGCATCTACAGAACCTTGTAATAGGAAATGGTTTCCTGAAATTAACACCCAAAGCACGAGCAGCAAGAGAAAAAAATAGATAAATGATATCTCCTCAAAATTAAAAATTTCTGCACCTCAAAGGATGTTATTAGGAAAATAAAAAGACAGCCTACCCAATGGGAGAAAATATTCGGCAACCATATATCTGATAGGAACCTAATATCCAGCATATATAAAGAAATCCTACACCTGAAAATAAAAAGACAAACAACCCATTTAAAAAATGGGCAAGTGAACTGAAAAGACACTTCTACAAGGAAGAAATACAAATGACTAAAAAGCACATGAAAAAATGATCGACATCACTAGCAATTAGGGAAATGCAAATCAAAACCACAATGAGATACCATCTTACACCCATTCGAATGGCAGCTATTATAAAAAAGAGCAGAATGTAAGTGTTGGAGAGGATGTGGAGGAATAAGAACCCTCATCCACTGCTGGTGGGATTGAGGAATGGTCCAGCCACTGTGGAGGACAGTTTGGCAATTCCTCAGAAAACTAACAATACATCTTCCATATGACCCAGCAATTCCACTGCTGGGTATATACCCAGAAGAGTTGAAAGCAAAGACACAAACAGATGTATGCACACCAATGTTCATAGCGGCAATGTTCACAATTGCCAAAAGCTGGAATCAGCACCTGTGTCCATCAACAGATGAATGAATAAGCAAAATGTGGTATGATGGAGTTTCAATTAAAGGCCATGACAACTGACAAAAAAGAAGGTCACCCTGGAATGTAGGAAACAAGCCCTCGTGTCTCATGCTAATAGGAATTGAGTGGGGAAACATCGTGAGCTTGTAAGATTTACAATGTCTGTGAATTGCAGGAAGGAAAAAAGGAGCTGAGCCATTAACATTTAAGACTTGTTAATTTCAATAAAATGTAACTGTCAAGTATCTATTGCCCTTGCATATGCTCACACGTATTTTCTTTGTTCTAAAGCCAATTAAAAGCCACACTTTATGAGGTGGCGGGGCTCTTCTCTCGAGATCGGATGGAGAGTACCCTGATCCCAGTTCTTCTTCTCTTTCTCTTATTCTTTCTTTCTCATCCATGGCACCGTTTTCACGGACCCAGTTTCTGACAGCCAACAGTGGTACATACACACCATGTCATATTACTCAGCTGTTAGAAGAAATAAAGTGCTAACACACAGAATAACATGGATGAATCTTGAAGACCTTATGTTGAGTGAAGCAAGCCAGGCATTGAAGGATGAACAGTATATGACCTCACTGACTTGAATTGAGGAAAGTGAGCAGTCTCTGAGACCCCCTGTCTGAAAGATAGGTCAACAAGGGGGAGAAAGATAAGTGTAGGTTGTGAGCCATCACCCATATGGGCATATGGAAGGATAGGACAGGTGGGTAGAGATTTTACTGGATTTGGTGGTTCAGGATTAACAGGTGGGTAGATTAGGAAGGGCAGGTTAGAATACCCAGGACATGTAACTATGAATCTTGACATCAAATGAGTCAAGACAGGGGAGTGTCATATGCCCCAGGGAGGTGGGGAGGAACAGAAAAGCTCAAATGGGGTATTTAGTGGTCATGGGAAATGTTTTTCATTACCTTACAGTAATGGACAAAGGACATGGTAAATATCATCAAAAATTATTAAACTGTACCATCTAAGTTGTAAACTATACTGTAAACCATTGATAATGCTTAGTAGCTATGTCTCACTATCTGTATAACAGTTATAACAATGCTACCATCCACACTCCCTGGCAAAGAGGGATTAATACCAAGTGCCAACTGGCAGCTTTGCGCAGTGGCAGTATCGTAGCCAATGAGGTTTATCCGAGGCACGATTATTGCTAATTGAAAA
>JAKSZT010054101.1:935021-951424 GCA_026826555.1 Tolypeutes matacus | reverse complement strand
AATAGAATAGAATAGAATAGAATAGAATAGAATAGAATAGAATAGAAAAGACTTCCAGGAAGATAGCAGACAAGTAAGACATGAGAATATCTTCTCCAGAACAATATCTAGAGGACAGGCTGAAACAGCCATGGAAAAGATCTTCTAGGGTTTAGGACAGCAGGTGAAGGCTACACACCACCCAGAGGAGAGAGGGACAAAAGAGGGAAGAACCTTGAGTAGGAAACAGTGGCAGCTGCTGCTGCTGGCACCCTCCCCCCCACTAAAATTCTTTAGAATTCTCAGGCCTCTGGGTCTGTGACTACAGACAAAGGGGGGTCCAGGTATCTACCACCCCAGGAAAGGAGAGAGACAGGGACACAGCCTAAGGCCATCTCAGCTTCTGACCAACAAATTTGGTCTGCTGTGCCCCATGAGTCCTTCCAGGCCAGGTGAAGCCACACAGTTGTTTGCCCTGGAAGCAGGCAAAGGACTGGAGAAATCTGACCCTTGCAATCTCCCTCTCTTGTAACCCGGAATAATTGTTGAGGATTCCCCAGGAAAGGGGAGAGAGAGGGACACAGCTTAAGGCTGAATCAGCGTTTGACTCACAAATTTGGTCTGCTGTGTCCAAGAGCCCTTCCAGACCAGGGGGTCTGCACCATTATTTTCCTTAGAATCTATAAGGGGCTAAAGATATACAACCCTCCCTATCTCCTTCTCTACTAACAGGAACTGATTGTTGAGGACTAAGAGGGGAGTGGAAATATTTTCTAGCCAGGAAAAGGGAGGGGGCTGCCAGAAAAAGCTAGAGAGCAGTCTCAGAGATAGTTTGAATTACAAGGTTCCTAGCTTCCAGACAGGAAGCTCTATCACATTGATCTGGTCTGTGTTGCAACAAATACATTCTGACCAGGAATTGAATTGAAAGCTGACAAAGAGTGCCATCTCCTGGCAGACCAAGGAAGTACACAGAAGAAAATTAAAAATAAGTAGGGGAGGTTTTTCTGGCCTCTATAGCCTCCCTGTCCAAGGCCCTAGGAAGTGACTTTACAACCAATTACTTGGTCCAGTGCCCAGTTTTGAGCATCCAGCATCACAATCCTAACAATTCAGGTGGAGCCAAAAATCAAAGAGCTGTGGTAATTCACAACCTCCTGTCACTAAATCCCTACAAAAGAGAAAGAGATTGAGCAACTGAATAAACTACATTCTAATAAGATGCCTAAAGACCAGCAAAAAATTGTGAGCCATACTAAGAAAATAGAAGACATGGCCCAAGAAAAGGAATACATCAAAGTCCCAGAAGAGATGCAGAATTAGAGAATTAATCAGCAAGATGAGCACAAATTTCCAAAATTAAATTAATGCCTTGAAAGACAATATAGTTAAAGAGATAAATGACATCAAGAAGACATTGAGCAAATGCAAAGAAGAATTTGAAATCCTGAACAGAAAAGTAACAGAGCTCATGGAATGAAAAACACAATAGGTGATATCAAAAACATATTTGAGGCATACAACAGCAGACTTGAAGAAGACTTAGAAGAAAGAATAAGTGATACCAAAGACAGAATAGCTAAAATTGAAAAGGGATAAGAAAAGAGAGATAAAAGAATGGAAAGAATTGAGCAGGAGCCCAGAGAGTTGAATGACAACACAAAATGCAGCATCATACATGTCATTGGAGTTCAGAAGGAAAAGAGAAGGGGAAGGGGGCAGAAAGAGTATTTGAGGAAATAATAGCTGAAAATTTCCCAACTCTCACAAAAGAAATGAACTTAAATGTCCAAGAAGCACAACACACTCCAATCAGAATAAATCCAAATAGACCCAAACCAAGATACATACTTCTAAGAATGCCAAATGTCAAAGATAAAGAGAAAATTCTTAGAGCAGCAAAAGAGAAGCAAACTATCATGTACAAGGCATGTCCAGTAAAACTTAGCACAGATTTCTTTTCAGAGACCATGGAGGCAAGAAGACAGTGGTATGGTACAATTAGGAAACTGAAAGAAAAAAACTGACAGCTGAGAATTCTTTATGCAACAAAACTGTCCTTCAAATATTAAGGTGAGTATAAAATATTCACAAACAAACCGAAACTAAGAGAGTTTGCAAAAAAGAATCCACCTTTATAGGAACTATTAAAGGAAGTATTAGAACCAGAAAGAAAAAACAGGAGAGAGAGGCTTAGAAGAGAATATAGAAGAAAGAATAGAAGAAAGGATAACCAAAAAAGTAAAAAGACAGACAAAAACAAGATGACATATGAAAATGTAAGAATAAAATGGTGGAAGAAAATAGTGCATTTACAGTAATATCATTGAATGTGAATGGATTAAACTCCCCAAACAAAAGATATAGGCTGATAGAATGGATTAAAAAACATGAGCCATCCATATGCTGCTAAAATGAAACTCACCTTAGACCCAGAAATACAAATAGGCTGAAAGTGAAAGGTTGGAAAAAGATACTCCATGCAAATAGTATCCAGAGAAGAGCAAGGGTAGCTATAACAATATCAGAAAAAACAGACTTTAAATGCAAAAAATTATGAGATGCAGGCCAGCATATATTAATAAAAGGGATGATCCACCAGGAAGATATAACAGTCATAAATATCTATGCACCTAACCAGGGTGCCCCAAAATATATGAAACGAATGTTGGAAGAACTGAAGGGAGAAACAGACATTTCTACAATAATCATTGGAGACTTCAACACCCCACTCACATCATTAGGTAGAACAACTAGACAGAAGATCAACAAGGAAACAGGGAACTTGAACAATATGATAAACAAGTTAGACTTAACAGACACATACAGAATACTGCATCCAAACTCAGTGGGTTATATATTCTCAAGTGGCCATGGATCTTTTCCCAGGATAGACCACATGTTAGGTCACAATGCAGCTCTAAATAAATATAAAAAGATTGAGCTTGGGGGCCAAGATGGCGTTAGTGTAGGAGGGCACACACTGCAAGGTCCCAGAGCAAGGCGGATTGTGGACGGGGTCCTGTCCAGGGGTCTGTGTTGTGCATGCGTGGAGTGAGAAACTTGGGACATCTATCTGCGTGGATCAACGGCATGGACGGAATGGTAGAGATTCATGAGTTTTAAGCCTGCTGGTGGTGGTTGGCATGGACGGTTGAGCCCTGCAGTTAGGGAGAAAAAAAAAATAATAAAATGGCCACTTGGAGCCACGAGCGAGGTGAGAAAGTTTTATTTTCGGGGGATCTGGCTGCCTGGTGCCCCTTGGACCTTGTGTGAACAGAACAGCTGAGCTAATCGGCACCCGGTGAACCAAAGGGGCATTCTGGTCGGGGTACGGAGCTGATTTCCCTAGCAGCCCAGGGATAAAACCCAGGAGGCTGAGGAGCCAGGAAGAAGGGACATTCACCAAAAGAGGGACGGTTCTGTTGGAGGACAGGGAAGGGTATTTTTTATTTTTATTTTTTGACATCGATCTGGCTGCCTGCACCGCCTCATAGCTTTGGGGAGCAGAAAAGCCGACCTGAAGCAGCATCAGACTGAGAGCAGACGCAAAACTGCAGTCAAACTGATTTACATAGCAACACGGTGATGCTGGTGTTCGGCTCCAGAAGGGGCAGAATTGGCCATCTTTAGCACTCTGCACTGACTAACATCAGAGCTACAGCTACCCTGGGGAGGCCAGGAAATGGGATGTGCTTAATTAATTTCCATGAGCCCAGCTAGGGTCCCTTCCATAAGGGTGTTGGTCTAGAGGAGGAATTATTTTGGGTCCTGTATTTGACCAAAAATAACAAAGTCAGAAGATCACTTCAAAAAATCAAAAATAAATTCTTTTTAATTTAGTTTAAATTCTAAAAGCTGCTTCAGGACCTGCATATAGAACCCTGTGGGGAAACTGATTGATAAACACAAGTAGGCAGAGAGGATCCACGTGGACCCTAGGGGAATCACTGACCCCACTTAGCTCTGTTTGACTGCTTGTCTGTGGGGATCTTTGGTTTCTCTCTGTTTCTTTCTGGTCTCTTGCTTTTCTTTCCTCTTTCCTCCCCACTTTCTTTTTTCTTTCATTTTTTAAAATTAGGTGCTGCTAGCTCGTCGCTTATTTGCTGTGCTTCTTCTTCAGTAATTTCCCACTTGCTGTCTATATTGATTCTGTATTACAAACTATCACTTATCCTTCCTGCATCTTTCTGCTTTCTGCTTTCTGTTGTGGCTCTCAGATACAACATTTTTTCATATGTCCACAACTTAAGGGTGTCAATTTCTATTCCATCTATTTTGTTTTCTTCTTTTTTTTTATTAGTATTAATTTTTTCCTTTCAGCCCATTCTTTACTATTTCTCTCCCTCCTCATAATTCTAGCCTTCTAAATCACTATATATATTTTCCTCCATTTGCTTTCCCAGTCCATTGTAGGAGCACCACTTTTTTAATATTGCTCTACACTGCCTACACAAGTTAAATATTCATCTCATTAAGTCTCATTTTGACCCTCTTCTAAGTTATCAATATTACTATTATCCTTCTGCCTTCCTTACATCTTTTGATTCCTCTGGCCCTAATCTTTTGCTTTCAAGGGAACATAGAAAGAAGTAAGAAAATAAAATACGAAGAAAAACTGCCAAAGAGAAAATTTACTCACACAGAGAACTACCAGCTAAATAAAACTCTAGAGCATAGAGAAAAGCTAATCAACTGAACAAACCCATCAAGATAATATGATGACCAGAGGGCAACAAAAAAATACAAATGACTCTGAGAAACAGGAAAACATGGACCAGTCCAATGAACAAAATAAAAACCAGGAAGCAATGCAGAACACTGAACAACTAATCAAAGCTATCCAAACAAATATCATGGACCAACTTAAAGAACTGAAGGAAGAGATTAAGGATATAAAGAAGACACTGGGAGAACATACTGAAGAAATAGAAAACATGCCTAAAAAGGTAATGGATATGATGGTGAACAATTGCACAAGCCAAGAAATGGAAAAGACGCTGGATTCACATAACAGCAGATTTGAACAGGTAGAGGAAAGAATTAGTGATATGGAAGACAATACAGCTGAAATCAAAGAGATAATAGAACAGATAGACAAAAAGATAGAAAAAATCCAGCATGGGCTCAGGGAATTAACCGATAATACAAAATGCACAAACATATGCATTATGGGCATCCCAGAAGGAAAAGAGAGGGAAAGGGAACAGAAGTAGTGTTGAAGGAAATAATGGCTGAAAACTTCCAAACCCTATTGAGAGAGGTGGATGTGCAGATCCAGGAAGCACAACATGCCCTAAATAGTATAAATCCTAACAGGCCAATTCCAAGACATATACTTGTCAAAATGTCCAGTGCTCAAGACAAAGAGAAAATACTCAAGGCAGCAAGAGAAAAGAGAACCATCACATACAAGGGAAGCACAATAAGTTTAAGTGCTGATTTCTCAGCTGAAACCATGGAGGCAAGAAGACAGTGGTATGACATAGTGAAAATACTGAAAGAAAAAACTCCCGGCCGTGAATTCTCTATCCAGCAAAATTGGCACTCAAAAATGATAGAGAGTTCAAAATATTCACAGATAAACAGAAAATAAGAGAGAATGTCAAGAAGAGACCAGCACTTCAGGAAATACTAAAGGAATCTCCACAAGTTGAAAGAAAAAAACAAGGGAGAGAGAGTTGGAGGAGAGTTTAAATCAACTGAAAACACAAAAAGAGAAACAAAACTACATATGACATACATTAACCCAAAGAAAAATGGCTGAAGTAAGAAATTCATTACGAGTAATAACACTGAATGTTAATGGATTAAATTCACCAATCAAGAGACACAGATAGGCAAAATGGATAAGAAAATGTGATCCATCTATATGCTGTCTACAAGAAACCCACCATTGACCCAGGGATTCAAGGAGGCTGAAAGTGAATCACTGGAAAACAATTTTACAAGCTAACAATAGCCAAAAAAGGACAGGAGTAGCTATTCTAATATCAGACAAAATAGACTTTAAATTCAAAACTATTGTAAGAGACAAAGATGGGCACTACATATTAGTGAAAGGAGTAATCTCTCAAGAAAAGAGAACAATCATCAACATTTACACACCTAATCAGGATGCCTCAAAATACGTGCAGCAAACTTTGGAAAAACTAAGAAGAGAAATAAATGCCTCTACAATTATAGCAGGGGACTTCAACACACCACTATCACTAGACAGAACATCTAGACAGAGAATCGATAAAGAAACTAAGGCACTCAACAACACACTAGAAGACCTGGACTTCATAGACTTATACAGGACAACACCCAAATACAGCGGGATTTACATTCTTCTCGAGTGCACATGGATCAAACTCCAAAATAGACCACATGCTAGGCCACAGAACAACTCTCAATGAATTCAGAAAGATTGAGATTATACAAAGTATTTTCTCTGACCACAATGGAATGAAGTTGGAAATCACTAATGGCCAGAGAAACAGGTTAGGCACAAGGATATGGAAGTTAAACAACACACTCTTAGACAAACAGGGGGTCAAAGAGGAAATCTCAAAAGAAATCAGTAACTACCTTGAAACTAATGAAAACAACAACACAACATATCAAAACCTATGGGATGCAGCGAAAGCAGTCCTGAGATGGAAGTTCATAGTCATAAATTCTTAAATTAAAAAAGAAGAAAGAGCTAAAATTGAAGGTCTAACTGTACACATGGAGGAGTTGAAAAAACAACAAACTAAACCTAAAGGAATTAGAAAGAAGGAAATAAAAAAGATTAGAGCAGAACTAAATGAAATAGAGAATAAGAAAGTATTGGAAACAATAAGCAAAACCAAAAGCTCATTCTTCGAGAATTTCAATAAAATTGACAAACCCTTAGCCAGACTAACAAAGAAAAAGAGAGAACAGATGCAAATACAAAATAAGGAATGAGCAAGGGGATATCACTACTGACCCCACAGAAATAAAGAGTATCATAAGAGGATACTTTGAAAAATTATATGCCAACAAGAATGACAATTTAGAGAAAATGGAGAAGTTTCTAGAAACACACAAACAGCCAACATTGATGAAAGAAGTAATAGATGAACTCAACAGTCTGATTACAAGTAAAGAGATAGACTCAGTCATCAAAAACCTCCCAACTAAGAAGAGTCCAGGACCAGATGGCTTCACAGCTGAATTCTACCTGATATTCCGGAAAGAGCTAACACCAATTCTACTTAAGCTCTTCCAAAAACTAGAAGTAGAAGGAATATTGCGTAACTCATTCTATGATGCCAACATTACCCTAATACCAAAACCAAATAAAGATACCACAAGAAAGGAAAATTACAGACCAATTTATCTAATGAACCTAGATGCTAAAATCCTCAACAAAATACTTGCTAATCACAATCAACAACATATCAAAAGGATTATACACCATGACCAAGTGGGTTTCATCCCAGGTATGCAAGGATGGTTCAATATAAGAAAATCAATCAATGTAATACACCACATCAACAGAATGAAAGAAAAAAATCACATGATCATCTCTATAGATGCAGAAAAAGCATTCAACAAAATACAGCAATATTTCCTCATAAAAACACTACAAAAGATAGGAATAGATGGAAACTTTCTGAATATGATAAAGGGTATATATGAAAAACACAAAGCAAACAACATTTTCAATGGTGAAATCCTAAAATCCTTCCCTCTGAGATTGGGAACTAGACAAGGATGCCCACTATCACCACTCCTATTTAACATTGTCTTAGAAGTACTTGCGTGAGCACTGAGACAAGAAAAGGACATAAAAGGCATCCAGATTGGAAAAGAAGAAGTAAAAATTTCACTATTTGCAGATGACATGATCCTATACATAGAAAGCCCTGAGAAATCCACAACAAGGCTTCTAGAACTTATAAAGGAGATCAGTAATGTTGCAGGCTATAAGATCAATGCTCAAAAATCAGTAGCATTTCTGTACACCAATAATGAGCAAACTGAGGAGGAAATCAGGGAAAAAATACCATTTACAATAGTAACAAAAAGAATCAAATACCTAGGAATAAATTTACATAAAGATGTAAAGGACTTAAATTCAGAAAACTACACAACACTCTTAAAGGAAATCAAAGAAGACTTAAATAAATGGAAAAATATTCCCTGTACATGGATAGGAAAACTAAACATCATCAAGATGTCTATCCTACCCAAACTAATCTACAGATTTAGTGCAATCCCAATAAAAGTCAACACTGTATTTTTTAAGGAACTGGAAAAACTAACCAAAAATATATATTTGGAGAGGCAAGAGACCCCAAATTGCCAAAGAAATATTGAAAAAGAAAAATGAAGTTGGAGGTATCACATTACCTGACTTTAGAACATACTACAAACTACAGTGATCAAAACTGTGTGGTATTGGCACAAGGATAGACCTACGGACCAATGGAACCGAATTGAGAGTTCTGATATAGATCCTCACATATACAGTTATCTGATATTTGACAAGGCCACAAAGCCCACTCAGTTGGGAGAGAATGGCCTCTTTAACAAGTGGTGCTTGGAGAACTGGATATCCATATCCAAAAGAATGAGAGAAGAATACCATCTCACACCTTATACAAAAATCAACTCAAGGTGGATCAAAGATCTAAATATAACAGCCAAACCATAAAGACCTTGGAAGATAATGTAGGGAAGCATATACAGGACCTTGTAATAGGAAATGATTTCATGAACTTCACAGCCAAAGCACGAGCAGCAAGAGAAAATAATAGATAAATGAGATCTCATCAAAATTAAAAACTCTGCACCTCAAAGGATGTTATTAAGAAAATAAAAAGGCAGCCTACCCAATGGGAGAAAATATTTGGCAACCATATATCTGATAGGAGCCTAATATCCTACATATATATAGAAATCCTTCACCTTGATAATAAAAGGACCAACAACCCATTTAAAAAATGGGCAAGTGACCTGAAAAGACACTTCTCCAAGGGAGAAATACAAATGGCTAAAAAGCACATGAAAAAATGCACAACATCGCTTGCTATCAGGGAAATGCAAATCAAAACTACAATGAGACACCATCTTACACCCATCAGAATGGTAGCCATTAAAAAAACAGAGACACTAAATGTTGGAGAGGATGTGGAGGAAAAGGAAACATCATCCACTGCTGGTGGGACTATGGTCTGGTCCAGCCACTATGGAGGATATTTTGGCGGTTCCTCAGAGAAATAACAATATATCTTCCATATGATCCAGCAATTCCACTGCCGGGTGCATACCCAGAAGAACTGAAAGCAAAGACACAAAAAGATATATGCACACCAATGTTCATAGTGGCATTGTTCACCATTGCCAAAAGTTGGAATCATCCGGTGCCCATCAACAGATGAATGGATGAGCAAAAATGTGGTACATACATACAATGGAATATTACTCAGCTGTAAGAAGGAATAAAGTGCTAACACATGGAATAACGTGGATGAATCTTGAAGACTTTATGTTGAGTGAAGCAAGCCAAGCATTGAAGGATGAACAGTATATGACCTCACTGATCTGAGCTTAGGAAAGTGAGCAGTCTCTGAGAACCATTGTCTGAAAGATAGGGTAACAAGGGAGAGTAAGAGAAGAGCAGGCTTTGAGCCATCACCCATATGGTCATAATCTATGGTTATGGGATAGAGTGTGGTTCGATGTTGGGGGATGGGGCAGATGGGTGGTGGTGTTCCTGGATTTGGTGATGCGGTGCTGGTGGGTGGGTGGATTAGGAAGAGCAGGTTCAAATTCCCAGGGCAGGTAACTGTGAATCTTGACATTCCATGGGTCGGGATAGGGTGGTGTCATGTGCCCTGGGGGGCTGGGAGGAAGGGAACAATCAAGATCTAATGGGGTGTTTGGTGGGCATGAGAAAGGTTTTTACTAGATTACAGTAATGGATACAGGACATGGTAAATATCATCAAAATCAATAAACTGTATCATCTAAATTGTAAACTGTACTGTAAATCATTGACAATGTTTAGTTGCTATATTTTTCTATCTGTATAACAGTAATAATGTTAACATCCAAAAAAAGTGGGGGGGCCTTTAATATGGGATGGGGAAGGTTGGGTGGTTTGGTATCTGGGAGTCTCTGGTACTCCATGTGTGACTTTGCTGTAACCTAAAACTTCTTTGAAAATTAAATGAGAATTTGGGAGACAATGGGTATTGAGAGGGGGAGGTGTCATGGCACACCGGACATCTGATAACACAGTGATAAAAGGAAAAAAAAAAAAAACAAAAAACAAAATAAATTATAATTTGTGTATTGGGACATTCTTTTTCTTTTTTCCCCATTTTTTTGAATGTCCCAATTCGCTAATTATATTTTGTTTTGTTTTTTGTTTGATTATTTGTTTTTTTTTTCCTGAGTTTCCTTATGTTTGTCTCTTGCATGTACGCTTATCATTGTTGTTTCTTTTTCCTATTAAGTGTATTTAATTATTTTATGGACTACAGGTTCATGGAGGATTTGGATCCCAGAGGGTTACAATGGGTACCATAGGGGATTATTGGTGGGGGATGTCTGGGAGGGGGGATTCATTGGAGTTAGTTCATCTGAATATACATGAAAGATATACAAAATCGTTCAAAAGATCAAAAGATGGGGCATGGTCACTATGGGTGGACAATCACACAATAAATGAGATAATCTGAATTCTTAGCCTGGGGAGCTCTGCCACAGTCTCCAAGAGAGCAGCAATAGTCTTCTGAGTGCAGGGACAGTGTCTGTCAAAACAGGATGACCCACTGATGAGTTCTTTTTATTGATGACTACCCTTGTGAGTCTTTGCTCTTGTAACTGAGACTTAGCTTGCTGTTGTGGGGTGCCTAATGGTTGCCACCTGAGAGCCTCCTTGTTGCTCAAATGTGGCCTCTCTCTAAGCCAAACTCAGCATATAAATGCATTACCTTCCCCCCAACGTGGGACATGACTCCCAAGGGATGAGCCTCCCTGGCAATGAGGGATTAATACCAAGTGCCAACTGGCAACACAACTGGAAAAAGACCTTGAATAAAAAGGGAAAAAGGTATAGACAAATGAGTTCAAGTGACTAAGAGACTTCAAAGAGAGGTGGGAGGTCATCCCAATGGCTACTTTTACACACACCTCAGTAGGAGCTCATAGAACGTCAAAGTGCCTATCACTCCACATAGAGGGGCTCCTGAGAGCTCTGGAGACACCCAGGTCCTATATAAGAGGGTATAGCCCCAGAGACTGACGCCTTATCAGTGGGCTCTATTTTGAATCTGTGCTACTGAGAGTGACAGAATTGGACTCAAATAAGTCCTCCCTACACATGGTCCATCAGTCCCTTTTATTTGAACCTATATGTGATGCTGGAATTTTTTATGTTTACTTCCAGAGACTGGAGCCTCTTGCCTACCTATGTGCCAGGTGTGCATGGAATCTCGGTGGAGCTGCAACTCCTACCCTACAGCTCAATGGACTCATCCAAGTCACCTGGCGAGGAGACAACTATGCGCAACGTCCATCCCAGGGAATGGAGAGGGCCTGCATCTGCAGGCAGGATCATCCCACCCACCATATCCATGGGATATAAGCCCTCTCTCACTTGCAGGCGGAGAGGACATCACCATCCCAGTCCCCTCAGGATTGGAGGAAGAACTATGGACTAGAGTGGACTTGATGGTATTCTGTTGTACACATATGGTGTTTCTATCAATGGAAGAAATTATAACAATGAGGTGGAGCCAGTGGCCACTTGACACTTTTGGGGCAGGGAGGGGATGGGCAGTTGAAATACAGGGGCTTCTTTAGGATTTGGAGGTTGTCCTGAGTACCATTGTGGCAACGGATGTAGGCCATTTTAAATCAGCACACACCACTCCACACTGTGTGGGAGAGAATGTGGTCTACGATGTGAACTGTGGTCTATGTTTGGTGGCAAGGCCCCAGGATGTGTAAGTCCACTGAGGGTGGTGGGCCACACTTATGGGAGATGTTTGTGTGGGATGTGGTGGGAGGTGTGTGAGGTGGTCAACATGGGAATCCCAGTGGTTTCTGTGTAATACTTTAGGTTATCTAAGCACCTCTTAAAATATATTTATGTATATATAAATAACATTTTTGTAAGCAAATGCACATATATGCATATATATTTCTATATCATTTTACAAATATAGGTATGTATTGTGAAAATTTTGATTTTTACCCACAATAAAAAATAAATTAAAAAAAAAATAAGTAACCTAAAAAAAAAAAGAGATTGAAATTAAACAAAGCACCTTCTCAGCTCATAATGGAATGAAACTAGAAATCAAGAATAGACAGAAAAAATATAAATTCGCAAATGTGTGGAGACTGAACAACACACTGCTAAATTATTGGTGGGTCAAAAAAGAAATTGCGAGTGAAATCAGTCAATATTTTGAGACAAATGAAAATGAGAACACAACATAACAAAACTTATGGGATACAGTGAAGGCAGCCTTGAGAGGGAAATTTATAGCCCTAAATGCCTATATTAAAAAACAAGAAAGAGCTAAATTCAAAGATTCAACTGAATAACTAGAGAAACTAGTAAAAGAACAGCAAACCAATCCCAAAGAAAGCAGAAGGAAAGAAATAATAGACATTAAAGCAGAAATAAATTAAAATGAGAACAGAAAAACAATAGAAAACAATCAACAAAACCAAAAGCTGGTTCTTTGAGATCAAGAAAATTGACAAACCCCTAGGCAGACTAACAAAGAAAAAGAGAGAGAAAATGCAAGTAAATACAATCAGAAATGAAAGGCAGGGAGTTACAAATGACCCCACAGAAATAAAAAGAATCATAAGAGGATATTAAGAGAAACTATACGCCAACAAACTAGACAACCTAGATGAAATGGACAAATTCCTAGAAATGCACAATCAGCCTACACTGATGCTACAAAAAATACAAAACTTAACAAACCAATCACATTTAAGGAAATTGAATCCATCATTAAAAATCTCCCAGCAAAGAAATATCCAGGGCCAGATGGCTTCACAGATGAATTCCACCAAGCATTTTCAAAAGAATTAACAACAATTCTGTTTAAACTCTTCCAAAAAATTGAAGAGGAGGAAAAATTATGAAACACATTTTATGAAACCAATATCACCCTAATACCAAAGCCAGATAAGGATTCTACAAGAAAAGAAAATTACAGGCCAATCTCTTTAATGACCATAGATGCAAAAATTCTTAACAAAATACTTGCAAATTGAATCCAGCAGCATATCAAAAGACTTAGACATCATGACCAAGTGGGATTTATTCCTGGTATGCAAGGCTGGTTCAACATAAGAAAATCAATCAATATAATGCACCACATTAACAAATTGAAGGAAAAAAAACCCATGATCAACTCAATCAATGCTAAAAAGGCATCTGATAAAATCCAGCATTCTTTTTTGATAAAAACACTTTAAAAGATAGGAATAGAAGGGAAATTCCTCAGTATGATAAAGTCATATATGAAAAACCCACAGCTAACATCATATTCAATGCAGAAAGGTTGAAAAATTTCCCTCAGAGATAGGAAACAAGACATTAATGCCCACTGTCACCATTGTAATTCAACATTGTACTAGAAGTTCTAGCTAGGGCAATTAGACAAGAATAAAAAATTAAAGGCATCCAAATAGGAAAAAAGGAAGTAAAACTTTCACTGTTTGTGGATGACATGATCCTGTACTTAGAAAATCCTGAAGTATCCATGACAAAGCTACCTGAACTAATAAATGAGTTCAGCAAATTGGCAGGAATAAAAGATCAAAATGCAAAAATCAGTAACGTTTTTGTACACTAGTACTGAACAACCTGAGGAAGAAATCAGGGTAAAAATTCCATTTCAATAGCAACAAAAAGACTCAAATACCTAGGAATTAATTTAACCAAAGAAATACAGGACCTATATACATAAAACTATAAAGCAATGCTAAAAGTAATTTTAAAAGATCTAAACAAATGGAAAGACATTCTGTGTTCATGGGTTGGAACAATAAATATGAAGATGTCAATCATACATAAACTGATTTATAGATCCAATGAAATACCAATCAAAACCCAAAGAGCTTACCTTACAGAATTAGAGCAGGCAATTACCAATTCATCTGGAAGGGTAAGTGCACCCAATTAGCCAAATGCATTCTAAAAAAGAAGAGTGATTGGGTGGAATTTCACTGCCTGACCTTGGAAGATATTACAAAGCTACAGTGCTCAAAATAGCATGGTACTCGCATAAAGATAGACACACCAATCAGTGGGAAAGAATTGAGAAGTCAGAAATAATCCCTCACCTATACAGTCAACTGGTTTTTGACAAACCTACCAAGTCCATGCAAATGGGAAAAAACAGTCTCTCCAACAAATGATGTTGGGAGAACAGGATATTTATAACCAAAAGAATGAAAGAGGACCCCTATCTCACACCCTATACAAGAATCAACTCAAAATGAATCAAAGATCTAAATATAAAAGCCAGAACATAAAACTACTAGAAGAAAATATAGGGAAACATATTCAAGGCCTTGTAGTTGGTGGTAGTTCTTAGACCTTACACCCAAAGCATGTGCAACAACAACAACAAAAAAATAGATAAATGGGAACACCTCAAAATTAAACACTTTTGCACATCTCAAGACTTTGTCAAAAGGGTGCAAAGGCAGCCAATTCAATGGGAAAAATATATGGAAACTACATATCTGATAAAGGTTTAGTATCCAGGATATATAAAGAGATGTTACAACTCAACAATAAAAAGACAAATGGCCCTATTTTAAAATGGGCCAAAGACTTGAATAGACATTTCTCCGAAGAAGAAATACAAATGGCAAAAAAACACATGAAGTAATGCTCAACATCACTCATGATTAGGGAAATGCAAATCAAAACTACAATGAGATCATTTCACACCTATCAGAATGGACACTATTAAAAAGACAGAGAACTACAACTGTTGGAGAGGACGTGGAGAGATAGGAATGATATACTGTTCCAATGGTATGCTGTTGGTGGGAATGCAGAATGGTACAGCCACTGTGGAGCACTGTTTGGCAGTTCCTGAGGAATTTGAATATAGACTGGCCACGTGACCTGGTAATGCCACTACTGGGTATATACCCAGAATAACTGAGAGCAGTGACATGAACAGACATCTGCACACCGATGTTCATAGCAACATTATTCAGCATTGCCAAAAGTTGGAAACAACCCAGGTGTCAATCAACAGAGGAATGGCTAAACAGACTGTGGTCTATTCACACAATGGAATATTATGCAGCTGCAAGAAGAAATAAAGTCATAAAGTATATGACAACATGGATGAACCTGGAGGACATTATGTTGAGCAAAGCAAGCCAGAAACAAAGGGACAAATACTGTATGAATGCATTACTATGAACAAAATATATTGTGTAAAATATTGTTTGATTAAAAAAAAATTATGTGTTGTTGCAGTTGGGGAGTTTGATGTAATTATGAATTCCAAAAATATAATTGGATCATGTAAACTGATCTGTTAATCTGGGCATGATTAAGTTATGATTAGGGTGTTGACTGGGCCATGTCAGTAGGGTGTTGAGCTCCACCCCTTGGTGGGTCGGGAATCAAATATAAAAGGCATGGCAAGAACAGAGTTTTTTTTTTTTTTTTTAGACTGATGGCTATTTATTTATTTATTTTTTAATTTATTTTTTAAATTTTTTTTTATTATGGGTAAAAATCAAAATTCTCACAATACATACAAACATTTGCAAAATGATATATAAATATATATGCATATATGTGTATTTGCTTACAAAAATGTTATTTTTATATATATATATAAACATATACATACACATATATTTTAAGAGGTGCTTAGATTACCTAAAATATTACATGGAACCCACTGGGATTCCCATGTTGCCCACCTCCCACACCTCCCACCACATCCCACACAAACATCTCCCACAGTGTGGCCCACCAACCTCAATGAACCTACACATCCTGGAGCCTTGCCACCAACCATAGACCACAATTCACACTGTAGACCACACTCTCTCCCACTCAGTTCTGAGTGGTGTGTGCTGACTTAAAATGGCCTACATCCATTGCCACAACAGTACTCAGGACAACCTCCAACTCCCAAAGAAGCCCCTGTATTTCAACTGCTCATCCCCTCCCTACCCAAAAACTGTCAAGTGGCCACTGGCTCCACCTCATTGTTATAATTTCTTGCATTGCAAGAATCACCATATGTGAGCAAGAGAATACCATCAAGTCCACTCTAGTCCATAGTTCTTCCCCCAATCCTGAGGGGACTGGGATGGTGATGTCCACTCCAACTCCAAGTGAGAGAGGGCTTATATCCCATGGATATGGTGGGTGGGATGATCCTGCA
>JAKSZT010054101.1:841765-934921 GCA_026826555.1 Tolypeutes matacus | reverse complement strand
TGATTCTTGCAATGCAAGAATCACCATATGTGAGCAAGAGAATACCATCAAGTCCACTCTAGTCCATAGTTCTTCCCCCAATCCTGAGGGGACTGGGATGGTGATGTCCACTCCAACTCCAAGTGAGAGAGGGCTTATATCCCATGGATATGGTGGGTGGGATGATCCTGCCTGCAGATGCAGGCCCTCTCCATTCCCTGGGATGGCCATTTCCCATCGTTGTCTCCTCACCAGGTGACTTGGATGAGTCCATTGAGCTGTAGGGTAGGAGTTTTTGAGAAGCAGTTTTGATGTTGGAGAAAAGGCCCCAGAAGAAAAGAAGTGAGCTGTTTGCATGATAGTCTACAGCTGACCTTGTGGAGGAACCAGAAGAACTAAGCCTGGAGAGAAATAAAGCCCTGGGAAGATAGGAACACAAGAAGCCTGAACCCTGGCAAATGTCAGCAGCTATCTTGCTCCAACATGTGACAATGAACTTTGGTGAGAAGAAACTTAGCGCTTTATGGCCCAGTATCTGTGGACTTCTACCCCAAATAAATACCCTTTGTAAAGACCAACCCATTTTTCATATTTCACATTAGCACCCTTTTGGCTAATACATGTGTCCAGTACATTTAATTGAGAAATGTATATATTTATTCAGCTGTGGTTACTTTTTAATTTTTAATTGTTTATATTTTCAATTATTAAATTTACAAAATAAAGTAAAAAAAGAATAGAATAGTATAGAATAGAATAGGATGGAATATAGGGCAATTTTAGGAATTGGAATTGCTCTGCATGATCTTGCAATGATAGATACATGCCATTTTAAAATTTGTCAAAACCTATAAAAATGTATGGTGCAAATGCTTCAATATACATACAACAATTATAACAATTGTACCATACTCATGTAAAATGGTATTAATGTGGGAGAGGGGGAGAGGGGGAGAGGGGGATGGGGTTGTGCATATGGTAATTCCCTAAATTTTCTGTGTCTTTTCTGTAATTAAAGATTCTTTGAAGATAAAGTGAAAAAAATAAGACCCTGGGGGAACATATGGAAAAAATTTTCACTGTACATAAAAGATAAAATATCTTAGGTTGATGAAAGGTGCAATTAAAAATATATTTTATCATTTTATATTTTTTATTTTTCTTTTTGTATTTTGTTATTTTAAATTGTTATTTTATTTTCTTAATATTTTTATTTATATATTTTTCACTTTGTTTTGGGGGATTTTTGGATTGCAGAGGGATCACAACTGTGGCAAGCAGGATCACTGGGGTGGAGAATCAGTGATGGTGGATGTTTGGGGAGGGGTGTACCTGGGCATAGGAATATGTTCAAGTGGTCATAGGGCATTTTCTTGGTGGGTGGAGACCCATACAATAACTGAAAGAAAATTGCATATCTGTCCTGGGGAGTCCAGCTACATTCTCTAATAGATCAGCAAGAATCCTCCAAGTACACGGGCAGTGCATAGCAAAGGAGGACAGACCATTATGCCAGGCCCTTGTTATTGATGATTGTACTTAACATTTTCTTATGAAGTTGAAATGTAGCCTAATATTTTATATTGCCTAACAGTTACCTCTTTTAAGCCTCCTTGTTGCTCAAATATGGCCTCTCACTACATGAAACTCAGCATACAAATGCCCTTCTTTATCACAGGGATTAGCCTCCTTGGCACAGAGGGATTTTTACCAAGTGCCAACTAGAAATGCATTTGGAAAAAGAACTTGCCCAAAATGGGAAATATTAAATACAAATGAGTTATTATGGCTAAGAGATTTCAAGGTGATTCAGGTGGTGATGTTGCATTTAATCATGTCTCTTTAGTTTCTACTCTGTGACAGTTTCTCAGCCTTTCTTTGTCTTTCATAACCATGAAAATATTGAAGAGTTCTAATCATGATCAGTAATTTTGTCTTCAATTTGGGTTTGTCTGATTGTTTCTCATTACTACACTGAGTTTACAGATTTGGGGGAAGAGTACCACAGAGGTGCTATGCCCTTCCCATCATATCAGGAGGTATCTGCTGTCAGTATGGCTTATCACTCATGATGTTACCTTGCTTGCCTGACTAAGGTGATGTTGACCAGATTTCAGCACTGAGAAGTTATGATGTTTCCTTTCTATACTCTCTTTACTTCAAGTGAGTCATTAAATCCTGGCACACTGGAGGGTAAGAGAATTAAGATCCATTTATAAAAGAAATAATATCTGCATGTATCAAATACTTATGCTGTATATAAAAATCTTGGTTTTACTTTTGTTATAACAATTTGAACATGTTAACCTACACTCTTTTTGTCTCCATTGTTGATGATTATATCAACCAAGAATCATCTTGATGCTCCTCTTCATGTGGTGAGTTATTTTTCACTTTTTGTTTTCAAAACTTTCTCATTTTTTTGGCTTTCAAAATTTTGGCTATGCTTTACCCAGGGGTGGTTCCCCATTTTTAACCTACTTTGTTTTGTTCTTTTGTTTTGTGTCTGTATATTAATATTTTTATCAGATTTGGGAAGTTTGTATTACTATTTCTTTTTATACAACCTCAATGGCCATTGCCTTCTCCTTTGCACATATTTCGGGTCTGGTGGGACATATTTGCTGATTTCATGTGTGCTTGGCAATTTTTTCATTCTGTTACCATACATACAACCTAACAATTCCCATTATAGCTACATTCAGATATATATTTCATTGCTGTTAATTGTGTTCACATCACCACCATCCATTAACAAAACATTTCCATCATTCTGATTAGGAACCCTGTACATTTTAAGCCTTAACTTCTCATTCCCTATACCTTTCCCTTCCCCTGGTAACTGATACTCTAGATTCAGACTCTATAATCTTGTTTATTTTAATTATATCATATTAGTAGGATCATACAATATCTGTCCTTTTGTGCCTAGCTTATTTTACTCAACATGAGGTCTTCAATGTTCACCCATGCTGTTTCCTGGGTCAGAACTTCCTTCCTTTTTACAACTGAATAATATACCATATTTTTAAAAATCCATTCTTTATTTGATGGATACTTGTGTTGCTTCCATCTTTTGGCAAATGTGAATGATGGTGCCAATAATTTCACTGTGAAAATATTTGAGTCCCTGCTTTCAAATATTTGGGGTTTATACTTAGTAGTGGGATTGTAGGGTCATGTGGTAATTCTATACTTAACTTTTTTAGACAACACCAAATTGTTTATCACAGAGGCTGCACCATTTTACATTCTGTTCAACTATGAATGTATGTTCTTATTTATCTGTATCCTCTCAAAAACTTGTAAATTTACATTTTTTAATAGAACCTATGGCAGTTTGAATCTTTTGTGGAATCCAGAAAATTATGTCATTAGGCCTAATCCATTTCTGTGTGTGCAAAGAAGGTTGTTTTTATTAGGATTGTGTTTAATCTATTGTACACGAGATCTTTTGATTAAATTACTTCATTTAAAGGGCCTATGATTATTTTGTGTGACCCAGGATGGGTCTTTATCTTCTTACTGATGAACTTTATCAATGAGAGAAACATGCAGAGACACACAAAAACTCAGTGAGAAATGCCCAGAGGCTGAAAGAGAAGGCCCCGGGATCAAGAAGCTGAAATAAACAGAACCCAAATATGAGAGAAAGCCACTTTAGCCAGAAGCTGAAAGCAATGAGGCCCAGAAGAGAGAGGAGAGAAGGGCCAATGCTGCCATGTGCCTGATCACACACAGCTGCAGCTTGGGGAGAAACTATCTGATGATGCCTTGATTTGGAAACCTTTTGGACTCAGAACTGTAAGCTTTTAAATTAATAAATCCCCATTGTAAAGCCAACCCACTTCTCATATACTGCCTGATCACCCTTAGCAAACAAAACCAGCAGCTTTTCTAATGGGAGAGAAATCATATATCTCTATGTGCTTTTGATTTACATATTCTTATAGTTTATGATGTTGGGCATTCTTTTATGTGCTTTCTAGTCATTTCTATATCTTCTTTGGAGAGATGTCAATTCAAGTCTTTTGCCCATTTTCTAAGTGTGTCATTTGACCTTTTGTTGTTATATTGAAGGTTTTGTTTTTAAGATTCTAGGTGGTAAACCTTTATCAGATATGTGGTTTCCAAATATTTCTTCCCATCTTGTAAGTGGCCATTTTACTTTTATGATAAATTCTTTTTAGGGGCCAATTTTTTAAATTGGGGGTCAATTCATCTATTTTTTTCCTTTGTTGCTTGTGCTTTCAGTATAAAGACTAAGAAACCATCACTAAACAAAAGATCTGGAAGATGCTTCTCTACATTTTCTTTGTGAATTTGATAGTTCTGGCTCTTATACATAGGTTTTCATCATATTGAACTGATTTATTGTACAAGGTGGTCGGTATTGGTACATCTTTGCTTTTTATTTTATTTTTTGAAATGGACATGCAGTTTTCCCAGCACTATTTGTTGAAAAGACTATTTCCCGACTGAGTGGTCTTTGCCCCCTTGTCAAAAATTAGTCAGCCAAAAATGCAATGGTTAATTTCTGAACTCTCAGTTCTATTCCATTTGTTTATATGTCTCTCCTCTTTCAGTACCATGTTTTGTTTTGTTTTGTTTTGTTATTACTGTGGCTTTGTAATAAGTTTTTAGGATTGGAAATTGTGAGTCTTACAACTTCATCTCTTTCAAGATGGCTTTACTTTCCCATATAAATTGAATGGTTTGTGTTTTCTTTTCTGTAAAGAAAGTTGATGGTTGTGATTGGGGTTGTGTTGAATCTATAAATTGCTTTAGGTAGGATTGATATCTTAACAATATTTACCCTTTTAATGCATGAACACAGAATGTCTTTCCTTTTATTTAGGTCTTCTTTGATTTATTTTAGCAATGTTTCATAGCTTTCTGTGTACAAGTCCTTTAATCCTTGGTTATATTTATTCCTAGATATTTTGTTATTTTAGGTTTACAGAAACTAATGATTTATGGGTGTCACCTTTCACCCAGATCACATCATGTACAAAGAGGGGAAAATTTACTTCTTTTCCAAATTGAATGTCATTTATTTCTTTTTCTTTCCTAACTACTCTGGTAAGAAAGATATTGAATAAGTGTGGTGACAGTGGGCATCCTTGTCTTGGTCCTGATCTTAGAGAGAAAGCATTCAGTCTTTCACCATTAAGTAAAATGTTATTTGTGGGCTTTTCATATATGTCCTTTATCATGTTGAGCATAACCTCATGAGTGGACAATGTTAACAACTCAGAGAGGGGATGCATTGTGACGTATTCAGAAAGACTGTGGTTTCCTTCATGCAGATTGCAGAAGATCTCTAATTAACCTCAAGTTTCTCAGAGCCTAGAATGTTGCATATTAATTTACTTACAATAAAATGTTCACTAATTCTTTTAACACTTAATGAGAGTTTCCTCTATCTCCAGCTCTGGGTTACTTCCTGATAGTAAAACTGGAATCAAAAACACATTCATACTCTACCCTAAGATTCTCCCAGTTTAATGAAGAAAGCAGACAACTAAAAAAGCAAATGCAGCACATGGGGTGTGCCATGATGGGGCAGGTCCAGGGGAGGGGGATTCCTATGGCCTTGGTGGCAGGGAGATTTCATGTAGAAGGAACCAATGAATTAAGATCTTGAGGTCAAGAACGTGTCTGCCAGATGCTTGTGGGATAAGGGATGAATCAGTGAAAAGGCTCAGAGAGAAGAATAAGCATAAAATCCTTAGAGAATAAGTGAAGTTCACTGTGCCTGAAGTGGAGAATATGAGTGGGTGAAGTTGTGAAGGATGAAGCAGCAGAGGTGAGCAGGGGCAAGGACAGATGTATTGCAGAATATGTTGAGGTTCAGCAAAGCTGTTCAGCACATGAATGTGGAATAAGAATGGGTGACTAAGGCCAAACAGAAATTACTTTCTCCAGATTGGCATGACAGAGAATCTGAATTTCCTTCTTTATACAACCCAGAGTTGCCCCAGTCATCCACAAGCACTTAGCTTAACCTGAGGCTGAGTACATGCACATAGGTGAACTGAAAGGGTCCAGAAGAAATAAAAGAATATTGCTATACAGATGTACATTTAATAACAATAAAGGATCAATACATCAGGATAATATAACAATTGTAAATATATGCCCACCTAACATTTAACCCTCAAAATACTCAAAGTAGAAATCCAACATTGTATGCTAGGGAATGGCAGGCTGCATGTCTCCTCTAGAAGCTGCAGGAAGGCAGGGAGTCTTGGTGGGCTTAGGGGAAGCTTGGGGCCACAAGGATGATCAGAGAGGGCAGCTGGTAAGGGGTGGCCCAGCTAAGTACCATGGTGTAAGAAATGTGGATAAGTTTAGTTTTCACATAAAGGTAATCAAGGGCAAAGAGAATAAGACTAATATCATTTGGTGGGCTATTGCATCAATGACCTATGCCTGAATTAAGCAGGGATAAAGGAAAACAGCTCAAACTAGTTTTACAGCCAGTGGAAGGGACTCACAAGAAAAACTTATGACCACTCAAAGATCAATACTAAATTCCATTCCTTATTTAGTGAAAGGGCTAGTAACAGGCCAAAAAGTGCTGGAATGTGATAAAGGGAACAGTTAATCAAAGACTGAGGGACTTGCATGGGAAAAGTTAGACCTTTTGGATAAGCTGTAACCTCTAGTTACAGTCAATGGAGAAACAGGGGAGGGCTTGTGTTTTAGGCTTAGAGGGGTATAAAATAGGTCACTCTCCATTGTTCAGGGTGTCAGCCACATGTTCAGGTTGCTCACCCCTTCTTGCAAGATTGAGAGTAATATTTTTTTTTCTCCATAATTGTGTGAGCTTTATTTCTTCTAGGACCTGACTTCTTTTAAACAATTTGGGAGACTGTCTGGTATCCAAAGCTTCAGAGAGTGGATTCCCAGGGTGGATGATGGGGAGGAACATCCTGCTGTTTAAGTAATCTCAGACTCCACTAGTGGGGGCCTCACCTCTGGCAGCCAAAAGACCAGAGAACAGATGCTTAGATCTGCTGATTGTGGACAAGAAAAAGGGAAAGGAAATCTGCTTCTTGTTGACCAGGTAACTCCATACATAGACCAAGTTAAGTATATATTTATTCATCTGTGTTTACTTTTTAGTTTTTAGTTGTTTATGTTTTCAATTATTAAATATACAAAATAAAGTTAAAAAAATAAATAAAATAAGGACTATTAATTATTACCTTGGTAGTCTGGAAATTCTGATGAGTCTGAGGTCGATTGTGCATGCCTGAAATATGCGACATAATGCACAGAGTGTGGAGTCCCTATCCACATTTCCCTTCTCCCATGATGAAGTGAAAGAAAAAAAGTTTTTTGAGAGAAAAGAACCCAGATGAGACTCAGAATGGGAAATAGGGGCAGTCAGTCATCCAGGAATAAGGGAAAGGGGGTATCTGTAGGATCCCCTGGGGAAATTCCTCTGGATAGTCCATTGGGGAGGATGTTGAGGTACTGGACTGATAATGTTCAGAACAAGGGAAAGGACAAAAAGAAAATCATCAAATATTGCTGTTGTATCTGGACCAAGGAAAGTATTTTACTGCCCAACGTGTTCTGGCCAAGATATGGGACAGATGAGGATTGGCTTTGTGCTGACCTTGTGCTGTATGTTAATGGGAGAAAACCCTTCTCCAAGGAAGAGTCTGACTATGCCATGTGCTGGTTAAAAGGATAAGGGACTGTTCTCTATCCCATGAAAGCTGAAAATCTAGAACCAGAAACTAAGCCTGTGGAAAGCTTAAAACCAGAAACTAAACCAGTGGAAACTAAAGCTTGGGACCCCTTATAAACCTTCCTCCTCCCTATATTCTCCCTCCCTCCAGGAACAAGGGTCACTGGATATGGAGGGCTCAACAGAGCCCATCCAAATCCCCAGGTAACTGCAGAGTCAGGCGGTGCCATCTGCCTCATTAGTTACAATCCGCCAACAGCTGAAAAAAGAATTGGAACAGTGCAAGAAAGCTATACAAAACTTTCTGTTCCCCCGGGAACCTGAGGAGAAAAGGGTGAAATAGTATAACCCCATTGAGCCTTTGTATGCTCTGAGAGAATTACCAATGGGGCAAGGGGAGATTGGCTATGTAAATGCCCTGCTAATGAGTACTGAAGTAAGGAACTTCAAAAAGGAAATGAAATCACTAATGGAAGATCTAGCAGGGCTGGCTGAACAAGATCAATTCCTAAGCCCCAGCTTATATACCTGGCTGGAACTTATGTTCATATTGAATATTCTTTTTATGGGAGAAGAAAGAGGGATGGTGTGAAGGGGGGCTATGAATAAGTGAGAAAGGCAGCATCCACCAGGCAGGGGATAATGGCAGCAGAAATGAAGTTCCCTAACACAGACCCTAATTGGGATAATAATGACCCAGAAGATAGAGGGCAGATGAAAGACCTTAGAGACATAATTATACAGGGGATTAAATTGGCTCTACCCAAATCTCAAAATTTAAATAAGGCCTTTAGGCCTTATTTAAGGCCTAAAGACCTCCTCTGCTTACCTACAAAAATTAAAGGATGAAGTAAGGAAATATTCAGGGATGGACCCCGATACTCCTGTGGACCAGGGAATGTTGAAAGTCAGTTACATAAAAGAGTCTTGGCCTGATATCCAGAAGAAGGTTCAGAAAATAGAGGGATGGATGGACAAGCCATTGGAAGAGTTATTGAGAGATTACCAGAAGGTGTTTGTTAGGGGAGGGGAGAAAAATCAGAAACAGAAAGCAAAGGTTATTGGTAAGTACAGTGGACCATGTGTTTAAGAAAAGATTGGAGATGAGACAGGAAAGAGGCAGGCAGAGGCAAGATAAGAAAACAGGATGGGCTTATTTAGATAAGGGGGCAAAGAAAATGCAAGGCTCTATGGGGTGCTATCACTGTGGAAAACTGGGTCATTTCAAAAGGGAGTGTCCAAATTTAAAGAAACAAAATCCAGTAATCCCCCTCATGAATTTTGAAGATTAGAGAGGTCCAAGGCTCCTTACTTCAAAAGCATATTGGGAGGCTTTAGTAAATCTAAGGGTGGGCCCATATCAAGAAGAAATTACATTTTTAGTGGACACTGGGACAGTCCAATCCTCTGTGGCTCATCTCCCCAAAGGGATCAAACACTTTGGCAGCTCCCTCACATTCTCAGGAGTAAAAAGAGAAAGATTTAAAGTCCTCATTCTTACACACAATATTATTCTTTGGAAAGACAATCAAATTGTAGGCCCTTTGTTGTATATCCCAGAAGCTGGGAGTAATTTCTTGGGAAGGGACTTAACAGTAACCATCGGTCTGGATTTGGAAGTAAGGGATGGGCAGATAGAAGTAGTCCTAGCCATGCTCACAGAAGAAGAAAAAGATAGCTCTGAGGAAGTGAGGGTGAGAGAGGGGAATAGAGAGGGTATCTCCCCTATTAAGATCAAATTGAAAAAGGAAGGGAAAATTGTTTGTCAAAGACATCCTATTCCCCTTAATGGGAGGCAGGGCTTTCAACCTAACATTGAAGGTCTCTTTGGGATGGACTGTTGGAGCCCTGCATGTCCCCCCTCAACTCTCCTATCTTGCCCATCCAGAAATCAGACAGTAGTTGGAAGATGGTACAAGATCTAAGGGCCATCAAACAAATTGTCCAGGTTTGACATCCAGTAGTCTCAAACCCACACAATCTCCTTAGTAAGATCCCATACCATCATAAATGGTTTGGTGTAATAGATTTAAATGATGCCTTTTGGATCTGTCCTCTTGATCCCAAGAGTAGGGACTTAATTTTCTTTGAGTGGAAGGATCCCTTTTCTGGAAGAAAGCAGCAATATAGGTAGACAGTCCTACCCCAGGGCTTCACAAAATCCCCCAACCTCTTTGGGCAAAAATTGAAAAAAGGCTTGGAGAATTCAGTCCCATTTAAAATTTCCCTTTTACAATATGTTAATGATCTGCTAATATCAGGTGAAGAAAGGCAAATGGTAGTCCAGACTACAAAGAACTTATTGAATTTCTTGGGAGATCAAAGGCTAAGAGTGTCAAAAATTATGATAAAACTTGTAGAAAAAGAAGTGAAATACCTGGGCCAACTCATCAGCAAGGGAAGGAGGATGATAAATCCAGAGAAAATTCAAGCCATAATTGAACAACCTCTTCCCCAGACAAAAAGAGAACTAAGGAAATTTGGAGTATTGATGAGGTATTGTAGATTATAGATAGATTCTTATTCATCCCAAACCAAAGGGGCCTAGCTTTTAGTACCCCTCACCAGGTCAGTACTATCTTGTCTCAAAATGCAGGAAGGTGGCTAACAGATTTTCAAATTCTGAAATATGAGGCAATTTTAATGGAAAGGGAGGGTTTAAAACTGACAAGAGATCATAGACTGAACCCTTCCTCTTTCCTCTGGAAAGAGTCACACCAGGTAGAAACTCCTGAACGTGATTGTTTAGATTTAATTGATTACCAGACCTAAGTCTGGACCCACCTAGGGGAACTTCCCTTGCATTTGGTGGAAAATTTGTTCATAGGTGTGTCCTCTAGGGTCCTGGAAGGAAAGAGGCACAATGGTTATGGGCTAACTTGTGAGGTGAAAGAAACTGGCCGATTGCCCAATGATTGGTTGGCTCAGGCTTTTGAGCTGTACACATTAAATCAAGCCCTTAAACTGTTAGAGGCAAAAGATGGTACCATCTCCACTGATTCTAAATATGCCTTTGGAGTGGTCCACACCTTTGGAAAATTTTGGGAAGAAAGGGGACTAATCAACAGCAGAGGGAAGTAATTAGTCCATGTGAAACTGGTAAGACAAGTGTTAGCTAGTCTACTGTTACCAACAGAAATAAATATGGGCATCAAAAAAAGTTAACTTTTGAAGCAAAAGGCAACAAATTGGCTGATGAAATGGCAAAAGAAGATTCCTTTTGCTCCCCTCTAGAACTAATGATCCTGATACCCTCCATGCCCCAGGAAATTGGAATCTCTGTATTCTTTGAAAAGAGGTAAAAGAGCTAGAACAATTAGCAGTGACCATAGAGAGCTGATGCAAATGGCTCCTCCCAGATGGTTGGCTGATGTTGAACAAACAAATAATGTGGAAGGTACTAGCAGTTTTGCATCAAGGAAGTCATTAGGATATGTGTGATCTGGTCCTCAAACATTTTGGGTGTGTGGGCCTTTATACTATAGCCAAACAAAACACTGAACAGTGCATAATCTGTCAGAAAGTTAATAAGTATTAAGAAAACAAGTACCAGGGGAAGGGAGCCTGGTCTCAGACCATTTGAGAGCATTCATGTCAATTTTACTGAAATGCCCCCTGTGGGTTGGCTAAAGTATGTTCTGGTTATTGTAGATCATCTGATGGGTTGGGTAGAAGCATATCCTCTAGTCTCAGGTACAGCATCAGGAACTTTAAAAATGATCCTTGAGCAAATCATTCCCTGTTATTTAGTAGAAAATATAGATTCAGACAATGGTAGCCACTTTACCTCTAGGGTCCTGCAAAGTATTATGCAGAGTCTAGGTGTTGCATAACTTCCATATGTGCTGGCACCCACCCTTCTCAGGGAAAGTAGAAAGAATGACTCAAACCTTAAAAAAAAATGTTTTTCTAATTTGGTCTTGGAAACCAAATTACCATGGGTTAAATGTTTACCTATAGCTCTGTTGAGAATCAGGACTGTCCCTAGGAGGGAGCTAGGGATTTCTCCTTGTGAAATACTCCTTAGTTTGTTATTACCTGGGAAGCCCAGAGAACTCCCTTCCTTTGAGTCTGAGGATCTCTTTCTTCAAAATTATATATTGACCTTGTCTTCTACTCTATCATCCCTCAGGCATCATGGTTTGCTGGTCCAGACCCTTCCACTTGAGTTTGCAGTCCACCAACACTGACCCAGAAGTTGGGTCCTGATCAAGTCATGGACCAACCTGTGAAGGACCTTACAAAGTTTTGCTGACAACCAAAATGGCACTCTGGATGGCAGAGAAAGGCTGGACTCATTACACCCAAGTAAAAGGACCAGTACATGAACCAGACAATAAGTACCCAACAACTTCGTCAGAGACCTGGAAAATAATTTCAGCCCTGGATCCCTTAAGGATTACACTGAAAAGGCAATAATTGGGGGAGGGAGTGTTGAAATGCGTATTGCACTAGTCAGTAATGGTCTTAGCCCTGCAGCCAAAACTAATCTTACTAGCCATGATATTTCAAAACTGAGAAGCATTTGACTCCATCAAATTAGTTATAAATGTGATGGAAGGTCTTGAGTCCCAAACTATACAGTTTGATGTTTGTCAAGTATTAGAATGTGGACATCTAGACAATCAATAACTGATGAGCAGGGAAACTAAATACTTATGCCTAGGGAGATTCCCATACCTGATCCCCCTTTGTGAGCTTTGGAAAGAAGTAGAATGGAGCACTCTGTACAAGAGGTGGGTTGCAAATAGGCCCGAATAGGCCCAGTTATGGGATAAAATGACCTTTTTCAAAACCACTCCTCTGCCAGATTACAAAAACATTCAATGCAACCCAATATTAATAACCATTAAGAGAGCAGACAAAAACATTTCATCTGTCTATCCCTGGGACTTTCACACAGTTGAGAGATCACATGGCATTGGGGTAGACGTCTCTGGTAGAAACCCTTCAGGATGGTTTTGTATATGAGTCCTCCCTCTCCTGACACCACCTACACCACCCCAACCAACCTCATGATGGCATTAGTAGAAATCTGGCTAAAAGCTGGTCCTACAGCCCAAAATGATCCCAAAGTAGTCAGGGTACTTAAAGCAGAGAACTTAAAACAGACAATGAAAATAGAGATAGGGTATGAAGATACAAATGCCTGGGTGGAATGGGTCAATTATACAGTCCAGAGCCTGAATAAAAGCAACTATTATGCTTGTACAACAGGCTGGCCCACTGCTAAAATCATGCCCTTTCCATTAGGCATGGAGAAACACAAAAAGGTGTTTAGGTACATGGTATTCCTCTTCCAAGATTCTATTCCTAATGAAAATTGTAATACATTGTCCTCTCTCTTCTCATCAGTCAGAAACAAAAACACCAAGGCCATGCCTGTCTCTTGTCTCTGTCCAGGGAACCACTCTGCCTGTCTTTCTAGATGGGGGGTAGGGCTCCAAGAACTTGGAATCATGACCTCATGTATGCAGTGTGGAATGTGAACACTGATAGTACTAGCAATTTTTCCAGTTTGGTCTTGCCATGAGCAGAACTATGGTAGTACTGCAGAAAGGGCATCCTCTGACCAACACCGCCTGAGAGGTGGGGCAAAGCCTGTGCTGTGGCCCAATTGGCTACCCCATTCACCTTGGCATTGGAAAAAGAAGAGAAGGCAATGACCCAGAGAGAGGAAAAGAAGAGAAGTCTACCTGGCTCTTTTTTTGATCAGATCTATCTAGATGATATAAGAGTTCCTTGAGGGATCCCAAATGAATTTAAGGCTAGATATCAAGTAGCAGCTGGGTTTGAATCATTCTTGCTCTGGTGGATCACCATCAACAAAAATGTAGATTGGATTAATTACATTTATTATAATCAATAGAGCTTTATCAACTACACCAGGGGTGCAATTAAAGGAATTGCAGGACAATTAGACGTTACCAGCAGAATGGCATGGGAAAATAGAATGCCTTAGATATCATGCTAGCTGAGAAAGGAGGAGTCTGCATCATGATTGGGGGCAGTCACTGTACATTCATCCCCAATAATAATACATCTGATGGAACTATCATAAAAGCTTTATAAGGCCTAATGGCTCTATCTGAAGAAATAGCAGAAAATTCTGGCATTAACAATCCCCTCAAAAGATGGTTAGAAAGTTGGCTTGGAAAATGGAAGGGAGTTGCACTGTCCACCTTAACTTTCCTTATTATCTCAGCTTGGGTGCTTACAGCAGTCAGATGTTTCATCATTCCATGTGCCTGATAATTAGTTCAAAGACTCATTAAAACTGCCTTAACCAAACAAATGCCTGTACAGTATAAACAAAACAATCTATACCCCCTTAAAGAAGGAGACTACTATGATGAAGAGTGAGAAACAGCTCTCAGAGAGTTTGAAGAATTAAAATGTGAAAGCTAAAAAGGGTTTAAAAGAAAGAAGGATGATTGTAAGAAAGATGGATAAGATTAATTTTCACATAAAGGTAATAAAGGACAAAGAGAATAAGACTAATATCATTTGGAGGGCTATTGCATCAGTCACCCATACCTGAGTTAAGCAGGGATAAAGGAAAATAGCTCAAACTGGTTTTACAGCCAGTACATAGCGTGCACAGAAATAATTATGATGACTCAAAGATCAGTACTAAATTCCATTCCTTATTTAGTGAAAGGGAGGGTAATTGGCCAAAAATTGCTAGAATGTGAAAAAGGGGCATAGTTAATCAAAGTCTGAGGGACTTGCATGGGAAAAGTTAAAACTTTCAGGTAAGCTGTAACCTCTGGAGTACCCAGTCAATGGAGAAACAGGGGAGGTCTTGCATGTTAGGCTTGGGGGGGGGGTTATAAAATAGATCATTGTCCTTTGTTCAGAACACCAGCCACATGTTCTAGTTGTGCACCCCTTCTTGCAAGATTGAGAATAAAATCCTTTCTTCTCCCAATTGGATGAGCTTTATTTCTTCCAGGACCTGATTTCTTTCTAACAAGGGGAGTAGTGGGGAGCTGTATCATCAATCCAGTGAAGGGGTGCCCAGCTGAGCACCCAGGGAGTGGCAGACAATGGGGTAATTTAGCCAATTACTCTAGGGCAGGAGTTCATGGACCCCCAAGGGGGCTGTGGAAAGATTTCAGGGGATCCATGAGCTTGATCTAATTTTGAATAATCCTAAAATTTAGTTTAAAGACATGCTGATGTTAAGTGTCATAAAATCATCTGCTGCTACATTCTGAGGAGACTGTGGCTTTAACTTGACTGGCAAAGGGGTCTATGGAACAAAAATATTAAGAACCCCTGCTCTAGACTTCTTTATTGGACTACATCAGTGAGGTCCCTGCCCCCTTGCTGGGTCTCATATTAAACAGACAGACAGCCACAGGAAGGGAGAGCTCTGTCATTATCGATCCTGCCATGTGACAGAAACAAGGAGGCTCAATTAGCCAATGCCCCTGGTAGAGATCAGACATTGGCCTGATGGCTTACAGCTGAACTTGGGAAGAGAACTCAAGAGCAAACACTGATAAAGGAACCTCCATGAGACAAGTCATTGGCCAGCTTGCAGCTGAAATCAGAAAGAAGGTGGAGAACCTGGGCCTGAGAGAGGAAGCCTGGAGGGGAAGAAGTGACCAGGCAGAGAACAACAGCCATCTTGCTTCAAAATGTGACAGCGTACTTTGGTGAGAAAGCACCTCTCATGGTGTATTGGTTTTAACTTTCCACAGCCTTGGAACTGTAAGCTTTTACCCAAAATACATCCTCATTATAAAAAGCCAACATATTTCTGGTATTTTGCATCAGTGCCTCTTTTGGCAAATTACTACATATAGGTTATACCAAAGAGCTTTCCTTTGAAATTCTTTCATTTCTAATGAGGCTGAATGTATTTGTGGCTGTGTTTGCTGATTACTTCCTTTTCTACTCTTTCTGCTCACAGCCTTTACTTTTGTATACTAGGGTCTGAGTGCTTTTATTCTTGTTTTTATTGCATTCATTCAAACAGAGAATTGCAGTTTTTTTCACCAGAATTGTTTATTTGCCATTTAATTATTTTATGTATATAGAGAGGAATTTGGGAGAAATGTGTGAATGGTTGTAAATTTTATGTGGTCACTTCTATCAGTGTTATATTATTGCCATTTTCTCCATTCCTTTTCAAATGTGGAATTTTTTCTTCACCCCTTAGGTTAGTGAACAATTTTCATTTGTTTGTTTGTTTTTAAATTATTAAATATCTTTCCTAGCAAATTGGTAGTGGCAGCTCTATTTGAATACACTATGGCAGAGGAAGGACATCTGGTGGTGGTGAGGATGAGAGTGGGATTGATTAATGTTTCCAGATGCATGGGGTGACTGCTGGTAAGCCTTGGACTGCATCTCACTGACCTCCTTGCCTCAGATGTTCACATTCACAGCATTGATCCCTATTTACTGAGGTTTATGGGATGGCAAGTTTGGCATAGCTTTAGAGATGGTGAAGGATCTGGAGAGAATTTTTGGATCAAAAAATCCATTTGCACATTACTAGACAAAGCAAAAGAGTATTTAAATCTGCTGTGAAGCTGAAAGAACACAGCAGTATACTAAGAAGCTTCTTTGTACCTCTAAATGTTGCTTATTAAAATATTTGATCAACAGGAGTTTATGATATGAATAATTTCTCATTTAAAATTTTGTTTTAGGTAGCTGAAAGTATTGAATGCTTCAACTGATGTAGTCTTCATATTGAATGTTGCCTCTATGGATATCTCAAACTCGGACCATAATAAGCTCATTGCAATTTCTGTGCCTGTGGGTTAGATTTCTCAACTGTGGGATTCAGTGTAGGGTGGACTAGCTGGGCTTTATCTTGGGGACCTTCAATTGTCAGGATCTTTAGGTCTTTCCCCTTGGGCTACTCATATTCTACAGAGAAGTCTCCCCTGCCTAGGTGGTCTTGGTCACCATGTTCAATGAAAAGAAGATCTCAATATTAGTAGGCAATCTTTCACTTAAACCATCCTTATTTTCAGTACTGTTCCCCTGCTCTCCCAGCTGCACCTACTGACCCTAGCTTCCATTCTACCTTTTACCTTTGCCAGAGAATAAAACTTCAGTCTTTTCTGGAATGGAGTGGTATAGAGTAGCCTGCAGTGTGGGAGTGAATTCAGGGATCCAATTGCTTTTTGAACAGAATTTCAATCAATCTTCTTGGTTTCTTTTTATTCCTGCATTCATCTCCAATTCTAGATGTACTTGGTGCTGCCCATTTCTGAGACTTTTATTCTGTGATGTAACTTGGATTGCCTTTCAGCCTTTCCCACTGAAGTTTAGGGTTTAAAGTTCTTGATCTACTTAGTCAGTTACCACTTGGCATTTGCTCTCTGGCTTCCAACAATTTGTTGCCATTGCATCCTTTTCTGTTCTGTGTCCCCTGAAGGTTTATGCACTTAAAAAGCTCCCTGTGACTGTCATTTCACTGGCATTTGGTGAGGGATCAGAGGTCAGAGATATCCTCCAGTCAGTCAACCTGTAACAGGCAGTGTGTTCTCAGTTCCTAGCATATTGGTTAACACATAAGTCCCTAATAAATATTTGTTGGTCAAATAAAGTGTTAATTAGCATCATTGTCTTACCCTTCTTTGATAAGGAAATGATGAGAAGGCCTTTGAATTGAAATCCACTTAGTTATATTTGCCAAACCTCAGCTTGCATTTCACAAGCCCATCTGAATTATATATTAGGTAATGTTGTATAGTGAAAAAAGTTGGAACCTAGGTATAGGAACCACCAATTTGTGTGACCTTGGACAAACCACTTCTGCTCTGGAGGCTTTGTCCCCTCTTCTGTAAAATGGAAAGAACAATAATGTCTTCTTCAAGTGCCTTGCTCATGCCTAAAGATTAGGAAACTTTTGTCTTTGAGGTGTGTAAAGGCTCAACATCAAAGCAACAATTCTTAGAAAATCAGTGTTTTATTAACCTTAAAATTAGCCTTCACACTTGAATTGCAAACTTGTCCCTAATTAACATCCTTAAGCACAAAATCTGTGTTTAACCTAACTTGATGCTTAGAGGTAGGAAAACCTTTTTAGCTAAAAGAAGGAACTAACATTAATCAGCAAGGTTCACTATGTGCCAGCACCTCTCCTTGGTCAGGCTGGCAGATCTGGAACTTTGGACGTTATTCACAAATATTTACAGTGTGTCTGTCAGTGCAGACCCTGTACTCAGTGACCCACTCCCACACCTACACCTCATCCCTGCCCAGCTCCTGCCCTGGCTCAACCTCAGAACTGATTTGTTGCTAAGTGCTCAGTATAGGAGCCCAGATGCTAACCAGTCTCTTTCAGCCTCCTGAGAAGAAATCCAGGCAGCACCCTAGGAGACAATTTCCATGTCTCCTAGGCCCACCTCAAGCTCCTCCCACTTAGCCTCCATTCCTTCCAGACCCTTCCAGCTCATGAGAGGACCACCAGAGGCTGAACAACCTGCCAGGCC
The DNA here is from genome assembly GCA_026826555.1 of Tolypeutes matacus. Taxonomy (NCBI): domain Eukaryota; kingdom Metazoa; phylum Chordata; class Mammalia; order Cingulata; family Chlamyphoridae; genus Tolypeutes; species Tolypeutes matacus. The sequence goes on along the minus strand of JAKSZT010054101.1, from coordinate 916,774 downwards.
AGCAATGCAGTTCAGGTGAGGGCTGAGCCTGAGGAGATGATGCCTAAAGTTTTCCACCCCCAGGACCCCATGCACTTCCCGGCCACCTCCCAGTCCCAGAGCAGCCCAGTACTGCAGAGTGCCCAATCCTTCTGCTCCCACCCCATCCACTCTCTTCTCCTTCCATTCCTCTGCTGAGATGGGAGCCGAGCCTGAGCCAATGGAGCAACAGCCTTAGCTGGGTGGTGGGCGCAGGAGAGGCTGTGGCTGGGGGCAGCCTGTCTGGAGACTGTGGCGATGCCAGGACCCCACTGAGGCAGCCCCACTACATGCACTGGGAGCCCACTGTGGGAGGGAGCCCCAAGCCTGAGGCAGCATGCAAAGCGGGGAGGTGCCGGGCAGCTTTGAGGGAGAGGCCTGGAGCACCTCAGTGATGTTGGGCACCAGCAGCCCTTCCCAGCCCACCACAGAGCCCTGGAATCAGTGCCCCAGGCTGGCCTGCAGTGCTGCGACCCTGACCACCTGCACTGCAAGCTCTGCTGCCCCAAGGTTGCTCAAGAGGTAGGTGCCAGGCAGGGTCCCAGATGCTGGGCAGGAGGACAGCCAGGCACCTTCCCAACCCGATCTGACTTCTGAGGCACAGGCACTGCTGGCCTCAGATGACCACATGCTGTGTGGGGCCAAACCCAGTCTCCTGCACCCGTTCTTTCTCCCAGGATCCCAGGGATGCCCTCCTACCTGTGCTTTGTCACTGCCCTTGAGGGAGCATTTGAGGCCCTGCCTGGAACCTCAGGTTTGCACTTTCTACCTGAACAACTCCCCTGGGCCTGCTTGTCCACCTCCACCTTTGCTAATCAAGGGCTTGATACATTTTTGGACTTGGTGATGCCTGGAGCCTGGTGTTAGGCTTCTGCTGTCCCCAAGGCACTAATGGTCTTAGCAACTTGTGGCCTGTTTGGTGGCTTGCACAACCTCCACCCTCCACCCCATGGTCCTTTTCTGACTCTACATCCACCACTGTGGACTGGGTCTTGTTTCCTACCCAGCATCTAGAAAACTGTGGGGCATATGGTAGACACCCAACAAATATTTGTGGAATGAAATAATGTAGCCTAGATGCAGTGGGGAAGCCCAATCTGCCCACAAAGTCTCTAGTTTATACTGCAGTGTTTTGATTCCTTCTAATTAGCCTAAAGACAGAACAGACAATCTTGAGTCCACTATCCTAGCACAGTGGTTGACACTGCCTAATTGGTACCCAGAGTTAAATCACTTTGGGAGGGTAGCCAGTGTTTGAAGTAAGAGAAACAGAGAACTTTCTGTTGGACTTGTCCATAATAAAGCCTTTTCTGAGGTCCTGTCAGCTCTGCCCCTGTCTTGTGGTTTTGTAACTGGCCTCTCTGAGCAGTTGCTTTACTCTGTTGTGGACAGACATTCTCTAGCTCTGATGCCTATCAATAAAACTTTTCAGCCAGAGAAGACATTTGTGCTATGCTGCAATATATGTGCATTTTGCTTCTTCCAAGCACTGGTCAACTTGTTCTTATGTGAGTGCACAAATGAACATTCTTTGGGAATCATATAATATTCTAACACCCTTTAAATAAATGTCTCGGTGTTTGTAACTTGCAGAATCACAAACTGTTTTATCTCCTGCATGAAAGGCTTGTTCTGCTGATGACTGGAGAGTAGTTTCGAAGGACTCTAAGAAAAGACAAATAGAGCAGGTTACCCTCTGTAGAATTTTAAACTGAACTTTTACAGTAAGCTGAAATGCTCTCAGATATGTATTGGCTTGGTAGTTAGGTATTGCTGTTAGTAAAATGAATGGGGGAGAGGGGCCCAGGTGGAATACAAGGCCTTTGGTAACCTTGCATTTTTTTAGGCTGTGGATTTTAAAAGTAAATAGAACTTGGTACTGGCAAGTTGAACCAACTTGTCATGCAAAATATTGAAAGAGAGTAGTTTGTACAAAATGTTATCAAGGTCATTGCTAGGAGTTTGTCACCCAAGGTCAGGAATTGAAACTCATGGTTTTTGTTCTTGCCTTTTGGTAAGGTGCCATTTTGTTGTAGAGCTTTACTTTTCAGCTGGAAGAACTTTTGGGCCCAGCTCCTAAGATCCTGCTGGATTCTCCAGGATCTAGAGTTTTAAAAGCAAAAGGTTATGCATGGGTGAGAGAAGACAAGGGATGTTCTTGAAGAGGGTGACTAAATGTAACAGTTTTCTGTGCACTTGACTTTTCAACCTTGATAAAATAATTGGCCTTAAGGGACACCCTCCCCTGGAAAACTCCAAGAAATTGGATTCTAAATTTAAAGTGGAAAAGAAAACAAGAAGTTGTTATAAAATGGTTCTAAGGTATTAGAAAGGTCAGAACCCTATCAAGGAATATGAATATTTCTAATTCTATTCCTGTGATTTTTTTTTTTTTTTAGAAAATGTTGACATTTTAAAAATTAGAATTTCTAAAAGATTTTTTGTGCATGTGAAGTGTGGCCTATTACAACCTGTTGATCCTTGCTATCAAAATGTGTACCATATATCAGCAGCCTCATCAAGCTCTGACAGCTTGTTAGAAATGCCTCACCCCAGACCTTCTGAATCATAATAGGTAGTTTAACAAGGTTCCATGGGTGATTCACATGCACATTAAAGTTTGAGAATTGCAGATCTGTATGTTTTTGTACTAAAAGTGTCACATGGGTGCTAGCCATCAGCTGTCAGAAATGTTTAATAATCCATCTCAGGGCCATGGTTTTTCTGTAAAAGGAGCACATACCTCCATCAGAGGATTAACAGGGGTTCTTAATCTATTTTGTTCCACAGACTTCTTTGCCAGTCAGGTGAAATCCATGGACCCCTTACTAAATCCACACAATACTGTGTTATTATTTAATAAATATATCACACCTGCACAAACATGCCCCCACAAGAATGTTTCTTTTAATTTAATTTCAAGTTAATGGACCCCTTTTTAAGAGCCCCTGGATTTAAAGGATGAGATAGCATGTAAAAATAACACTGAGCTTCTTAAGCAATTGGTGTGTAATAAATGCTATCTAACTTTTTTTATCTTTTAGTAGGTACCTGGGATTGAACCCAGGACCTCATGCCTACAAAGCAGGCACTCAACCACTGAGCTACACCCACTCCCCCAGATGTTATCATCCTCCTTATTGCTAATTAATATTCTGTCTCTAAAGAAATTTGGTAAAAATGTCACCCCAAATCATGAATATATATTTAAATTAATGATACTTTGCTCCCTAATGATTTTAAAGTTAAAATGATACTTTAAATGGGATGTTATTTGATAATAAACCTAATCTAAAATATTATGAAAAATGATCAGTGGAATTAAATCAGTTATATCATTAGAAAGTGAAACCCAAACCTGTCTTTTAGTTGGGCGAATGTCTACTATGGTTATAATGCATTAAATAATAGGAATGCATTTTTTTGTGTGTGGAAATGAGTTATACTACTGATTTAAATTAGCTTCTTCCTACTCACGAGTGTGAATTCTGAGAGAGCTTTTTGATTTTTAGCTCCCATACATCGATTTATGAAATAGTTAATGTAAGCTTTGGTTTAAAAAAATCTAGGTTCTTTTTAGTTCTATGGGCTTGGTTGTAAGCAGAGCTTGGCTTTCAAAGAGAGGGAATGCTATGATATTTAATATGATATATGGACATTGTGAGAAGGGGACAGGCCCTGTATTGGACAAGACTTTCTGAACAACAATGATAGCAGCCATAATTTAGTGTGTGCTTACTCTACTGTTGTCACTTTAAGGATGAGGAAATTGCACAGAAGCTGTTAGTCATTCAAAGTCACTGGCTAGTGGGTGGCAGAGCTGGAATTTGAACCTAGGTAGTCAGGTTTCTGTGTGTTCTCCAGTGCCTCCTGAATGCATCATCTTGAGTTGTTCCACACAGCAGTACAGGAGACCGTGAGCCCAAGGATGTTTCTGTGACCTTTGGGCAGGCAGCCTGTCACCTCTATGGGTGAGGTTTCACACTGAAGTGACAGGATTACAGGGGTTTCCATTTCTCTGTGGACATGTTCGGTTCCTAGGTGTGCGCTTCTCAGCATACAGGTCAGCCTGTTTCCAGTGAAGGAGAGACCAGGCTTTCTCTAAAGGGTCAGCAGCAGAATCAGCATTTCAGTTTGGAAAGCACCTTTCAGGGAGCTCTTGCTGCTTGAAATCCCTTCATTGAATGCCTCCCATGACTTTCTGGCATTGCATTTGTTCCAGAAATTTTATAAAATAAAGCCAGGTAATAGGATATGATTTTAGGAATCAGATGTTAGTTCTGGTGATCTTGATACCTCTTAATCTCATGTCAGCTTCCTCAATGGTAGTATATAGGTAGGAATGACAGTTTTTAAGGAATTGTAAGAATAAAGAGTTAATGTTTAGTAGTGCTTTCTTACATAACTCAGAAACAAATTAGATATTTTCATTTCATGTTTGGGTAATGACATATCTTTTATTTGTTGGAAATCTTGTCAGTTTTTCTTGTCAGTTTTTCATCTCCATCCAGTCAACACACAGTCCCTGAGGGGTTACTGCTGGCTGGGGATATGCTGAGGCTGGGATAGGACATGCCTTTAATGTAGGTGAGGTGGAACTTCACAGCATTGGATTCTCAGAGACACCATAAAATGGCTTCTGGTAAATTCCATGTGCCTTTAGGAAGAATGTTAACTTTTGGAGTTGCCTTTCTCATCAGGGACTTGGGATCAAGTAAATCCTAGCAGAAAGGAAACATAACCACTCTTCAAGTTTTTATGATGATTAAAATAGTACAATTATCCAGGACATTGGAAAAGGAAGTGTTTTACAAATCAACCCCATATACCCATGACCCATAGAGGCAGTGTGGGGGGGGCAGTTTTGAGAACATGATCTTTTCTCTCATGAGACTTTGGAAAGTTGCTGGTTCACTTCAGTCCTCAAGCAGTTCTCTTCACTTGTAAATTGGAGATAATGTTAATACTACTTGGGATATGCAATGCTTTTGAGAGTTAAATGAGACTATCTGCCTAATCCTTAGCCCACTATCTCACATAACAAACTATCAAAACCTGTTTAGGGGAATAGACTACCTCTAGAATTATGCACATTGAAGAACTGAGGCCAGGGTGGAAAGGAGACTTTTCATTTTATAACTTTCCCTACTCTGAATTTTACACAAAATGCAGGTATATGGCATTCAAAGTTAACTAAAATATTAGCCTGTTATTAGCTCTATCTTAATACAGATTAGCCTTAAAGCAAATATACTGACCATAATCTCTAATCTTTTATTTGTTGTCCTTACTTTGTAATTTGGGTGTCCTTGGGGAAGAAAGGGAGGAATGATTTAGACAATACTTCTTGAACAACCTTGAATCTGATACTTTCTTATTCAGTAATATTGCTGTAAAAACCAGGCATTCTGCAAATTCATTGAGGGAGAATCTAGAATATAGGTTCCCAGGGGATGAGGTAGGAGTAGAGAATATAGAATTAAGGCTTATAATGTACAGAGTGTCTATTTTGGAAGGTAAAAAAGATTTGGTAACAGAAGTGGTAGCATAACATAGGGGAGAGAATTAACAACATTGAGTTATATATTTGAATGTGGCTAAAAGGGGGGTTTTAGGTTTTATATATGGTAAAAACAAACAAAAAATAGGCATTCTGCTGATGTAGCACAATAGCAGGTACTTACATTTTTGTTGAAGCTAAAGGTAAACTTTCATCCATTTGAAAGGATTTTCCCTATTTACTTGTTCAAATGATTGTGACACAATATATCCTACTATTTTTGTTTGGAAAACAAGATCACTTCTTTCCCAGGGCCCAGGCTGTGTGTGCAAGAGGAGTAAATAGAAGGGTGAGGTGAGATGAGATTGGATTCTTGAACAGGTGGGACTTCAGGAGGCAGAAGGAAGAAGGATAGACTGAGATAGGTGGAGAGTAATAGAGTTAAGCACACCTGGCCTGGGGAGTGGCTGCAGCATCACATGTGATGGTGGGAGCCAATTTATACTTGAAAAATCTCAGTTCATAGGTTTTGACCAATGTATAATGTCATGTACCTGTCATTGCAGTATCACACAGAATGATTCCAATGCCCTAAAAATGCCCTGTAAAACTATAAAACATTACAGCACAAAGTGAAAACCATAATGTAAACTATAGACCTTGGTTAGTAACCATGGTTCAATATTGGTCCATCCATTGTTACAAATGTACATCACAAATGTAAAAGGTTAATATTAGGGGAAATTGTGTAAGTGCATAGGGAGTTAGATGAGAACCCCCTATTCATATTTTTAGGAGGTACTGAGATTGAACACATGACCTTGTACAAGGGGAGCAAGTGCTCAACCACTGAACTGCATTCACTCCACAATGAGGGTTGGTTTTTGTATTTGTTTGTTTCTCTTTGTTTTTAGCAGGTACTAGGGATTGAACCTGTGACTTCATATATGGGAAACAGGTGATCAAATACTTGAGCTACATCTGCTCCCTCCCCTATATTTTTTAATTATTTTTTTATTTTTAAAGGAGCTTTAGATTACAAAAAATTTACATAAAAAATATAAAGGATTCATATATGCCCACCACCTTCTTCTTCCCATACTTTCCTCATTAACAACATCTTTCATTAGTGTGATACATTTGTTACAATTGAGTACATATTGAGGAATTGCTACTAACCATAGAATACAGTTAACAATATACTTTACACTCTGTCCCACACAATTTTGTAGATTCTGACAAAATATACAATGGCCTGTATCTGTTACTGCAGAGTCATGAAGGACAATTCCAATGTCCCAAAAATGCCCCCATATTACACCTATTCTTCCCTCTCTGTTCCCTCAGAACCTCTGTTGGCCACTGCTTTTATGGAGTTCTTACATTTCTATAATAATAATAAGTCTACATAAATTGTAATAAGTGTACTTTAGTCCATTGTTCATTCCCCAGTCTTAAGAATATGCAGATGAGAATGCCCACTTTTTGTATAACTTTTCTGTAATCTAAAATTTCTCTAAAAATAAAATTTATTATTAAAAAATTAAAAATAAAAAATAAAAACAAAGCATTAAAAGGAAGAAAAAAGAAAGCAATATCTGAGTGCTAGGAAGTTCATTCCTGTTGGGTTGTCACTGCTTACAGTTCTTCACAGTGAACAGAACTAAGGAATATATGGATATGTATACTGTGTATATTTATATATACATATATGTGTATGCACATAAAGGCAATTACGTCTATCTATCTATCTATCTATCTATCTATCTATCTATCTATCTATCTATCTAAAACCATAAAATCCCCCCAAGACCAGCTAATTAATTTACAGGGCTATGTTCAAATAAAAAAATGGGACCTCTGCTCTGAAAGCAAGAGAAAATATGCCATTTATGACACTAAAATAAAAAGCTTTTCCCTTTCTCTCGCAATACTTCTACATTTCATGGTATTTTTCTTACCACTTAATATCATTATCAGTTAAGATAAATTAAAAATTTTAATTATTAGCATGAATTTTACTGTTCCTTATTTTGGGCAGTGTTACATTTAAATACAAATATAAGAGCATAATTATGTGGAATCATTAAATTACACAATTCTTATTTCATAGCTCTTAATTCATTGTGCATGTATTTCATTCTTACTAGAATATTTGAAACACTGCAAAAAACTAGTACAATCATTTTTATATTGCTTTTGGATATGTGCACATTTGACCAACACTCTTGACATTTTGTTTAGTGATGAGTAAGGAAAGACTGAAGGAAATGAACTATTGGGTGCGCTATCTTTCCCTTTACTTCTGTTGTAATTTTCACTGTAAGTGGTTGACTAATAGAGGGCAACACGAGTAAGAAAGTATATGATAGTGGGTTCCGTGTAATATTTTAGGTAATCTAAGCACCTCTTAAAATATATGTATATATATATATATAAATAACATTTTTGTAAGCAAATACACATATATGCATATATATTTATATATCATTTTACAAATGTTTGTATGTATTGTGAGAATTTTGATTTTTACCAATAATAAAAAATAAATAAATAAATAAATAAATCTTTGGGCTGTCCAATGTGCCAGCTGGGCCTTGAATCTCAACATATTTGCAATACCTACTCCCCAGTTCATTGGACTCACCCAGGACAACAACAACAAAAAAAAAAAAAAAAAAAAAAAGAAAGTATATGATAGGGATCCTTGGATTTTTCTGTGTTTCTTAGGAGTTAAGTCATCCTTCTACTTAGGAAGTAAGCTCTAGTTTGAAAGGAAAGTGTGGCCTCTTGGAGCTGTTAGCATCCCCTTTACTCACAGAGGTAATATGCTTACCTTTGTACTCACATTGATTCTTGCTGAACACCTACCCATCATAGTTTCATTGTAATTTGTGTGGATGGGACATTGTGAATGCTACATGCTAATGAGGTGGCAGGGAATGATACATATGCATATTTTGTATATCTCCCCTGCTCCCCTGCCCAATTGGGCTTAACTACCTAAACATAACTGCAAAGATGAAATGGTTAAGAATTTCTAGATGGTAAGAGCAGATCATTAAACAAAGTACAGAGTCCTTCTAAGCATGGGTCCCTGTGCATCTGCACAGGTGATGGGCCCAGGAAGCTGGCTTTGGCTTTGGCTTCTGACAACACAAATACAATCCAATTAAAAGCAGTCATTAAAGATGTCATGGGATAGTAAGAAAAGCCTCCTATCATAGATGTTTAAGTGATACGTGGCAAAATACACTCTTTTGTTTTGTAAATGCAATAAATTTGGATAGGTTATTCACCCATAAACAGTTGGGGAAAGTCTCCAAATAGGAAGTTTCTAAATATGTCTCAGGTGAGTTACTATGGCATGCCAAATTGAAATCTCAATAAACCATTCTTTCTTAGACAAGAGCTAATGTTTCATGTTCTATTTCCAAATCCTTTCCTCTGACCTCTTTAGGTTACCATCATGCCATACCCAGTCTTCAGACAGTTTAATGAGGACCTCTGTGGGTGTTGAGAAACACTGTAGATAGCAGTTATGATTTTACATATTTATTTTATTTCTTCTACTTACTAACAAGAAATTTCTTTCCACAATAAAGTAATCAGATTTGTGTAGGTTATGATTCTCAAATCCTGCTTCATAAATATTTCAGCTGTTCCCTGCACCTTGTTCTCATCCTGGGAAAACTCTCTTATTGTTTTACCTCTTCCTGACTGTCCAGAATTAACTGTTCTTTATCTCTGAGCTTTCCTCTGCTCTTCTCTCTGTATGGAACTTACTTGTTGATAATGTAATAATGAACTTCTATGTCTGTTTTTCTCCATGAGGATATAAAGTTTCCCCAGGGTAGGAATAGGATATTTTTCCTTTCTCTGTCTCTGATGCTTATCACAGTTTCAAGCACAAGGTCAACCTAAAAAGGGAGCAAATAATGGCTCTTTATTCTTTGGTCATTTAATTCTCACATTTAGTCCTAGCATTTTTCTCAGTTGTGATGGCATGTGTGCTTAGCTGTTGAAAACAAAATGGAAAGTGTGATCCCATATGGATTTTGTCCCAATATGTTTTTTTTTTGTTTGTTTGTTTTTTAAAGATTTTATTTATTTATTCATTTATCCCCCCCTTGCTGCTTGTGCTCGCTGGGTCAGCTAACCACGCCGTGCGGGTGGGCTTGCCTTCACCAGGAGGCCCTGAGAACCGAACCCGGGGCCTCCCATATGGTAAACAGGAGCCCTACTGATTGAGCCACAGCCACTTCCCCCAATATGGTTTTGATATGGTTTTATTACAGTAATGAGGAGTTGTCTGAATAGACAGTTGTTGACAGAGACGATAATATAATATTGTCTCTTCAAAAACTGAATGATCATTTTATAGGCCCCTAGCTAAGCACTCTGCATAATCAGTTCAATTAATTTAAGATGTTTTAGAGTTAAAAAGGTTTAAAGACATTTCTGGATCTTTAACAATTTTTTTTTTTAATTATCATTTGTATTATTTTACTTTAGTGGCACACATAGATTTTGTAAAATACATTTAAAGAACCTGCTTGGTGAGAATTAGCATGGGAAAAATTATCCCTAATGACCTGCACCTGGAATCTAGGTGTCCATTTGCCTATGGTTGAAAGGGACCTAGAATTGTCTCCTGGAGAAGTTAAGGTGCTGCCTTCAGCCACTGTCCTGGCCATTTCCACATGGAGGCAATGACATTTTCATGCACATTTTAGTTCAAACCCAACCTGAACTCAACTCATGATCAAGGAGTGTGAACTGTCAGTAGTTTGCAACATGATATTTGCACTTTGCATAGTGGTTAAAGCAAAACCCCAAATGCTCTCCTGATCAATACTTATCAAAATCAGGAAATAGAATTTATACAAGTTGGTCTGAAGAAAGACAGCTTTGCATATCATGTTAATCCTTCAATAAATAATAGAATTTTCCTTCTCACTATCATTATCTTCTTCTTCCTCTTTATTGTTAAATTGTTTATATATTATGATAAATGTGCTGTAGTCCATTTGTTCTCTACTTCTGCTGGAGCCTCTAAAATATTTCTTTGACCAGTCAGACCATTGGATTGCTGCCCACATGCACCACATTATTTTGGCCTTTTGTAGACCTGAATTTATGGAATGGATAAGCAGTATAATTTGCAGATTGAGAGCTTGGGGTTTGGAGACAGACATTCCTGATTTGAATCCCACTCTAGTCTGGGCTCTTGCCCTCTGTGTGACCACTGGAACTTCTCCTGAAGGCTCTAAAGCTCAGCTTTCCCTCTCATCTGTAAAATAGTATAAAATGGCTTTTGACAGGATTTCAGAGACCATTAAAGGAATAATTCATCTACAGCACTTAGCACAGTGCCTGACCCAAAGTAAGTGCACAATATATACTTACAACTTCTTTTAACATAATTTTTTACTGCCTTGGTATTGTTATTGATCTGCCTGGGTTAACACTATATGACAGAACTCTCCTAGTCATTGTAGGGATGTTGCCAAGAATGTCCAGTCATTCATTTATTCATCAAGTATTTGTGGATGACCTGTTTGTGTCAGGCATATTACTCTTGGCAATAGAGCAATGAAAAAAACAGGAAATAATCCCAGTCCTGAATGAGCCTATATTCTAGGTGGGGTAGGGTGTATGTAATATATGTGTAGATTATTTAATACATGAAAAGGTGAGAGTGCTATGGAAATAAAATGAAAGCAAGGTAGTGGGTGTGGAGAGTGTTGGGGGAGAAGAGTATATGTTTAAAGGTTGTCATGGAGGTCTTCACCAAGAAGGTGACTTGAGCAATACATGAAGGAAGAATAAGTGAGGCATGCAGATATCTGGGGAAGAGCATCCTATCAAAAACATTGATATGGGAGTGAAATCCTGGTGTGTTCAAGGAACAGCAAGGACACTAGTGGGGCTGAAGAGTTGTTGGGTGGTTAGTTGATGATGAGGTTGAGATTGGGGGTGGGGGAAGGTAAGACTTGGGGAGGTGGGGAGAACCACCTTACTCTTAGTCATTCCACCTTACTGTTTCTGAGTGAGTGAGAAGTTTCATCTCCCTGATACAAATTGCTGACACCACCCTACAAAAGCGAAACACCAATCCACACAACTTCACTCTGGCTTGTTCCTGCAAATGCAAGGGATATTCAGCTGCATGTTCAGACACACTAACACTTAAGCAGTTTTTCCTTTGGTGATTGGGTGTGGGGGTGGTTATTATCAAAAAGGGTGTTTTTTTTTTTGTATTTTCCTGGACCTTTAGCTACAGGGGCAATCCTCTTTCCCTGCAGCAGTTAGTTCTGCGTTGTGGGCTTCCTAGCACCCTGTTTGGGATAGACAAGAGGCACAAGGATCTCATCACCACATTTCTCCTCAAGTTTTCAGGTCCTTAGCCAACATGCTTTTTTCTTTCCACCCTTCAGAGTCTTCCTATGTTTAGTTTATTATGCCCACTTTGTTGTTGTTGTTGTAAGAGAGAGGAATAGCTAGGAATGTGGCTACTTCTTCTGGACTAGAGCCAGAAGTCTGACAGTTGGATTTATCAGACAAATTGTGTCTCTTGTGAAACTGAAAGAGTGTGATGTCTGGATGCCTGAGCAACAGGCACAAAATAGAAACTGTGGTGAACTCCCTCTGTAGTCCTTATTCCAGGCTAATCTCAAATAGGATTCCTTTTGTCACTTTCACTCAAGTTGCAACCATATTTTCAGGGCCCAACACTACCAGATGGTGTGGAGGGTCTTGAATTCTTTTCTTGGCTACTGTCTGTGGGAATGCCACTCAACACTTGTCCTTGTCCTCCCTAGTTTCAGAAAGGTCAGTTGTGATAACAGTGGATGTAGGGAGGGTGGCTGCCTCCAGCCTATGCTTTATCTCCTCATGTTTGTGGGATGTTTAGTTGACCTCCTTGGAATGTCATTAGGTCCTGATAGGAGTTTGTATGTCAGGGTCTCCAAGATTCTCTGCCCTTGGTGCTCACTATTTGAAGTAGAGAGGCTTCTGGCTACAGGTGTTTTGTTTTTCCAGGGCTCAGAAATACCTCTTAAGGATTTTTGTCCTATCTCAGATCCTTGCTCCTTTAGTCAAGTTGTCTCAAAGTCAGATGTTCTAGGGGATGCTCCAGGATGAATGCTGCCTAATTCTGTACAGTTACCTACCAGACCCTTTAAACCTGCTGGATCCTGATTAGAGCTCAAAAATGTTATTTGTGTTATTTCTCATGAGACCAACTTATAGCTAATTTTGATCTCAAAGAGACAGCATAATGTAGTGATTAGATCCATGGACTCTGAAGTCAGAAATGCTGAGTTTTAATCCCAGCTCTGCCTTTTACCTGTCAGTCTCAGATTCTTCATCTGAAAAGAAATACAGTACCTAACATATATGTTGAGTTGTTGAGAAAACTTATATATGTGTTTCCATAATGCTTAGAATAAAGCCTAGTATGAAGTAAGTGATGCCTCTGAGTGAGATTTTATTCTTTATTCATTTGAATGAAAAGGCATATTACATGAGTTTATTCACTTATCAAGTTCAGATATTATTAAGAAGAGTATTTTTTTGTCTGGAAAAAAAGAAAGCAAAGGTATGTGAAACATTGAATGGCCGTTGTTCAAAGAGAGTGAGAGAAGCTGCTTGGCACATGATTTCAAAGAAAATCTTGTCAGACTGAGCATTAAGTGAAGGAGCCAAAAGACATTGTCAGGCCAGGAGAGGGAGAAGCCCACACCTGACCCTTCCAGGAACAATCTCTCCATCAGCACCAGTCAACCATGCAATACTCCTCTTTTGGAGAAGAACAGCATTAGTCAGTCCTTCATGCAGAAGGGCAGAGAAAACCAAAGTTTACCAGAGTCATGATCCTCCAAGGTTTCTTCTTCAGCCACATAGTCCCAGGTCCAGACCCACCTACACCAGCAAATCCATGATGATCTTGATGCAGCCCAGCCAGGCTTCAGGGCAGGGCCTGAAGGGGTCCCTGGGATGGACCCCAGCCCAGCTCAGGCTCCCAGCTTGGTCCTGTGGCCATGTAGGCAGCAGTGGGGATGGAGACCCTGCTGGAACCAATTCCCCCCAAGCTGTTTCCAAAGGAATCTCAATCCACATGAAGCAACACCAAGTGATCAGCAAGCAGGAGAATTTTCCCTGGGGGTGTGTCCAGCCTCCACTTTTGGCAACATCCAGGGCCAGCAAGGGGCCATGAAGGAGTTCATTAAATTTATGTGCTGTAATGCATGCTTAGTGTGTGCCAGTATGAAGCAAGAGAAATGGGAGAGGAAATACCAAGGAAAGATGTTTAGGTTCTTCAGGAGACCCAGAAGCACTCAAGGAACTTGAAATTGAGGATGAAAATCATGAGCTCCCTGGTGTCCCAAGAGGTGATATGGGAGATTTGTGAAGTGCTCAATGCACTTGGCTGTGAGTGGGACATGGCCAAATGTTATAGGCCACTGTACATATGGCATGCTGGGGTCTGCATAGAATGCAAGGGAAAAGTATATGAGACCTCCATGGCCTTTAAAACTATTGCTACTGAACTAAGAAAGAAACTTCAGCTTTAAGGGGGTTGTATGAGCTGATTGGGAGCCTAGAGGATGGGCCCTGAGGCCCTCACTGCCAGGTGGCCACTCTGCAGGACAGTTGGGTGGAACTCCAGAGAGTGCACTGCTATGTTTCCCCTGGGGCCCTGCTCCCTTGCCCTGCCATTCTCCAAGCCTGCCAGTGAGTGCTAGGGGTCATAATATTGACTCACTCACATCTAAGGGAAGCCTGTTAAAGCAGAAGCTCCTTTGTGCCTTTGGTGGTAATGGTTTTGCAGGATATGAAGATGCTGGAATACACCTCAGTGGACACTCACTGAGAACCTGCTATGGCATCTGCATATCTCCACCCTTCCCTGAACAATATCCTCCAGCCTGGCATGACACATGTCACAGCACTTTGTATGGGATGTTCAGGTCCAACTCATGACTGCTGCCATTCAGCAACTGCTAATCTCCCATATCATTCTTTGGGCTCCATGGGGCATCAAAAGTTTAGTGAATGTACCTTGGTTTCCTGAGAATTATCTCCCTTGGATATTTGCTTTGAGGTTCATTGAGGTTCCTTCTGGCAAACTTGACATACATTTATCTGCATATGACCTTGAAGAAATTCCCATTGACTCCCTGTTGATCCTGGGTGTATCTAGAGCAAGAAGATGGAGCCCCTTCCAGGAAAAATGTTACTGATCTACTACCTCTGGAAGATGCCTTATGTGGACAGAACTCTCTGAATTCAGCCTGGGAAAATGGTTCTTTTTGGGATTCCATCCCTGCTGCTGATTATGGGGTTAGAGGGGAAGCCACAGGGCCTTGCTGCAGGAATTGCTGGTTCACAGTCTCTCCCATTGACTCTCTGTGGAGCTCAGTCCAGAGAGCCTGATGGGCTGCTGTGAGCTGTACTGTGAGCTGTCTTTGATTCCTGGTGTTGGTGAGTGGGTTTGCTGCAAAACAGACTGGATCAATGTGATATAGGCTTATGCCTGAAGGCTAAGAGCCTTGTAATTCCATCTTTCTCAGAGACAGTTCTCCAACCTTCACTGGCAACCCCCTCCCTTTTACTGGGGTAGGAAATAATTCCATACCCCTCTGCATAGTCAATAATCAGTCCCAGTTAGTAGGACAGGGAGATTGAGAGGCTCAGATATCTTTAGTCCCTTATCTCTTTTCTCCTGAGCTGCCTCCCACGGCAAACAGAGCAGCCAGGAAGGTCTCCTGAGACACAGCAGACCAAATTTGTGGATCAAAACCTGCTCTGTTGCTTTCTTTTCCCTTTCCTAGGGTGGTGGATCCCTGGGGCCTCCATTGTTAGTAATCAAGGGAGAGGAGTACTGAGAATTTGAAAGTGTCTTTAGTATGCCAGAGGGTGACAGTATCACAGCTGCCACTTTTATTTATTTTTTATTTAATCTTCTTTATTTTTAAAAGATACTTAGATTACATAAATGTTACACAAATGATATAGGAATTCCCATATGCCGCACTTCCCACACCTTCCACACACTCCCAAATGCACATCTTTCATTACTGTGACACATTCATTGCAATTGATAAACACATCCTGGGGCTTTACCATTAAGCATGGACCATACTTCACATTGCGCTCTACATTCTCTCCCACACAATTCTCCATGTTATGTGCTGATATAAAATGGCCTATATCTGTCATTGCCACATCACTCAGAAAGATTCCCAAGACCTGAAAAAGCCCCCATATTACAATTATTTCTCCATCTCCCTGCCCCCAGAGGCTCCAGTGGCCACTGGCTCCACATCATTATTGTAATTTCTTCCACTGGTAGAATCATAATATGTCCATAGAAGAATACCAGTAAGTCCACTCTAATCCATAGCTCTTCCCCCAATCCTGAGGATTCTGGAAAGCTGACATCCAGTCCACTTCCAATTGACACGGGGCTTATATATCATGGGGAAAATGGATGGGACAATCCTGTCTGGAGCTGCAGACTCTCTCTGTTCCTTGGGATGGCCGATGTTCATCATCATCTCCCCACCAACTGTCTTGAGTGAGTAAAATGTGCTGATCACTAGGTGTTGCAACTCAACTGAGGTTCCAGGACCAGCTGGCACATGGACAGCCCAAAGACTTGAGTCTCTGGATGTACACTTACAAACTCCAACACCAAGTATAGGTTTAAATAGAAGAGACAGATGAGCCATATGCAGGGAAGACATAATTGAGTCCAACTCTGTCACTCTCAGGAGCACAAACTCCAAAGTAGGGCCCAGAGGCAAGGCATGAAACTCTGGAGCTATCGGCTCTGACCATAGGAACTGGGTGTCTCCAGAGCCATCAGGACTCCCACTATTTGGCATAGTATCCACTTTGGAAATCTATGAGAGCCTGCTGAGTTGTGCATAAGCTTTATCTCTGGGATGACTTCCTCACTCACTTTGAAATCTCATAGACATATAAACTTATTTGTCTTTACCTTGTCCCCCTTTTATTCAGTCTTTTTCCAGTATTGCTAGTTGGTGCTTGGTAGCAATACCTCGGTGCCAGGGAGGCTCATCCCTGGGAGTCATGTCCCACACTGGGAGGAAGATAATGCATTCATATGCTGAGGTTCAGCTGCGACTTTTAACTCACAGTTTTGCCTTCATGATTCTTTTTTGTCTCTCTCTCTCCTGGGTGGTGTCCAGACTTCCCTGGGTGTCCTAAAACCTAGAAAAACTTTTCTAGGCTGATTCTGCCTCTTCTCTAGCTATTTTTCTGGGACAGAAGAGAGTCCCATGTCTTTCTGGGCCAACATCTTTGAGAAGTTCTCCTGTATTTCTTCTTTTGGAAAATTTCTATTGAAGGCTTTTGTTCATTGTTAAATGGGGTTGTGTGTCTTCTTATCATTGAATTGTAGGATTTCTTTATATATGCTGGGTATGACAACCTTATCCGATATGTGGTATTCAAATATTTTCTTCCATTGTGTGGGCTGCATTTCATCTTCTTGACAAAGTTCTTTGAAGAACAAACATTGAATTTTGAGGAAATTATCTATATATTCTATTTATCTATATATTCTTTCATTGTTTGTGCTTTGGGTGTAAGGTCTAAGAAAGCCCCTCCCACAACTAGGTGTTGGATTTACTTTCCTATATTTTCTTCTAGGAGTTTTATGATCCTGGCTTTTATATTTAGGTCGTTGAACCCTTTTGAGTTTACTTTCATATAAGATATGAGATAGTGGTCCTCTCTCATTCTTTTGAATATGGATATCCAGTTCTCCCACCACCATTTGTTGAGGAGACTGCTTTGTCCCAGTTGGTGGACTTGGTAGCCTTATCAAAAATCAATTGACCATAGAGATGAGGGTGTATTTCTGAACTTTCAATTTGATTCCATTGATCAATATAACTTTTAATCTTTTACAAATGGATATCCAGTTTTCCCAGCACCATTTGTTAAAGAGACCTTCCTCCCTCAGTTAATGTACTTGGTATCCTTGTCAAAAGGCAGTTGGGCATAGATATGTGACCTACATATCTGAACTCAAATCTATTTTTATTGGTCTATATGTGTATCTTTATGCCAGTATTGCAGTTTTGATTACTATGGCTTTGAAGCTTTGAAATCAGAAAGTGTGATACCTCCAACTTTGCTTTTCTTTGATTTTCTTTTGTAATATTGATGTGACTACTGAGGGTTTGTTGCAATTCCATATGAATGTAATACTTGGCTTTTTCATTTACAATCATGTTGCAATTCCATATGAACATAAATCTCAGCTTTTCAGTTCTTCACAAAAGTCTGCAGGAATTTTCACAGGGATTGCATTGATTGCTTTGTGTAGTATTTACATCTTAATATTAAATACTCCTATCAATGAACAAGCAATATCTTGTCATTTATTGGGGCTCTCTTTAATTTCCTTGAGCAGGCATTTATAGTTTTCAGTATATGAATCCTTACCTCCTTGGGTAAATTTATTCCTAGCTATTTTTTCTTCTATGAGCAAATGTGGAATTTTTTAATAAAAATCTTTTTTGTTCTTTTCATTGCTGGAGTATAAAGTCATAGCCTATTTTTGTATATAAATCTTGTAGCCTGCAACTTTGCTGAATTTATTAACGAGTTCTAATAGTTTTCTTGAGGATTCTTTGGAATTTTCTATAGCAAGGATCATGTCACCTGTGTGGTGTTTACTTATTCATAGAATCATTGTTCTTTATGAAATCCTGTGGGCCTAAATGCAAATTGTAACACTTACAATGGTTTTTTAAAAATACCCCAAACAAGCAATTTTGGCCAAATATTACCTGGCTTGCATACATTGTAAAAGAGTTCTCAACACCCCCTGGCCATTGATAAGATACAACGTTGCATTTTTAAAGCCCCAGGTCACTTTGGTAGCTTCTATCTTTCTGGCCCAGAGGCTTCCCATTGTGCTGAGTCTGTGACATTGCCTAGGTCTCTTCCTTAGGAGTTTGAGAGTTTCCCCTTTTGTCCTAATTCCCCTCTTTGGGCTCTCTCCTGCCCCTAAGTCTTGAATCTCTCCTCCTGCTGTGTGGCTCCACTCCTCTCACTGCAAACCTGTCAAGGAATTGCACCAACAGTTGTATTTTGCTCCCATATAGTGGCAAAATATTTTTCTTTATCAACTTCTAAATTCTTGCCTTTTAGCTCATTACATCAAGCTCCTGTGCAATCCAGGGCCTGGCACCTCAGCTGGGTTTTTGTGCATGTGAGATGCACACTCCACCCTTTCCATAAATTTCTCTTTTGTTGTAAATATCAGAATGAGTTTCTTTGGCTTATACCAAAAATAGTAACACAGCCCATATATTATATGAAGGTTGTCAATGTTTAAGAATGAAATTTCAGATGCTCTTTCATAATTTTTAACAAATAATTCACAACAATGTAAGATGGTTGTGGTGGGATGGTGTATGGAAACCTCATGATAATATGCATGTTTATTTTGTAAGTTCACCACATTTACTATACACTTGTTTATGTACATGTATGAAACATATACTTCAATTAAATTTTTTAAATGGAAGAAAAGAATTAAATATCAGTAAAATATTCTGAAACCTCCTGTAAATGGAGGACTGTTGCCTAATGGATAAAATTCCTTAACACTTCTGTGACAGGCATTAGGAGCTAAATGAAATGTTTTAAAAGTGACAAATTTTGCAGAGGAGTGCTCCCAAAGCTCTGTTCTCCACAAGCAAGGGATTGATCCCTGAGGTCTTTAGAACTGTTCCTCAACAATCTGCATTTCTTTAGTGAAAACATGGGGAATTTACCAGGATGGGTTGAGGAGGAACAGCAGTGGTCTCCCATTCCTACTGAAGTGTCTCCATCATTTATCTCACCTGGGATGGACCCTCCAGAGCAGGGAAAGCCAAGCAGTAGAGGATGCTCTTTGGTTCTTTTTAAGCCAGAGCATGCCTGAAAAGCACACTTAAGTTTTCATTCATGACCCCCAAGTCTTCTCACTTGTTCTTGAGTGAAGGTGTCTTAGAAGAGGCCTGGAGACAGAGAAACAGGCATGAAGAGAATGAAGAGGGATAAAGTAAAACCTTATAGAGATGGACACAGAGAGATGGAGAGATAAAGACTCAAGATATATAATGATCTGGAGTTAAAACTTGGGATCCACAGACAGAGAGACACACCCAATAAATCCAACAAAGAGAGAGAGAGAATCTTTGGTTTCAAATACATCAGTTATACCACTTTGCTCTTTGAAGGAAATCCTCAGTCCTCACCATGACCTCTAGCTACCCTTGGACCTGCCAAAGACCTCTCTGGTCACAGGCTAAGAACATATTCTCAGCTTCAATGACTTTCTCTTTGTTTTCAGCCAGTGGGGATCTCTTCTTGGCTTCAGAGTATTTGAATATATACTTTCCTCTGCAGAGAACATTCTACTCCTCTCTTACAGTTGACAGATTTTCTCTTGATTCTTGGCTAAGCTAAAAGAAATTAATTTTGAGAGCAAGCCAGGTTAGTTAGGCCAGTAATTTATTAAGGAGTAGTGAGAAGATAAATGGGAGAAAATAACAGATCATGGATCCCAGGTAGAGAGGAAGGGGTTGAAGAGTGATAAAGAGGGCTGATTTATAGACTACAACCCCCATTATAGATTATAAATACCCAGGTTTACTTGCATATTGATCCAGGTGGTGGAGCAAAGAAGGCCAGAACAGAGGGCAGAAGCTAAGAAGTGGGGTCAAACAGCAAGTGAGGGCCAGCCTGGCCTTTGTGCTTGCTTTTTGAACCATTAATGATTCTGCCCCTTTGATAATGATAGTGGAGGAATCCCAGCTCTTTGATATTTTGATTGATTATCCCACCCATCAATTCCCCAGGAAGGCCCAATGATAAGGCCCCTGGAGAATATCTGGGGCTTCTGGTTTCTGGAAGAAATCTCATTCTGAATGAGGGAATCTCACAGGTTCTTCCAGCACTGATCTTGGGGGTACCAAAATTCACATGGGCTTTCCTTCCAGGTTCCAGATCCATCTATTGATTCCTTATTTTATTAGCCTGCCTCATCTTCCCTCTCAGAGAGTTTACACCTTGATTCTTAAAGGGGTGCTGAAGAACAAGCATTATTCTTTTGTAATTACTTCCTGCTGGTTAGGGGCAGTAGACCCTACCTGAAAAGGTGTAGCACCCTCCTGCTTTTCTATCACAGTTGGAGGAAGATAGATCTGGCACCCTGGGTGAAACTGGATGAAGTCCCCATATGGTTTACAAGATGTTGATACTGGAAGAAATAAATTTGCTTAGAATTTTTAGGATATATGGTCCCACTAAGAGGACACTGGACCTCAAAAGTAAAAGGCCAGGTGCCTGCAAAGGCTGCATCTTCCTAAAGTTGGTGGGAAACAATATTCTCCCTTCAGTTATTTTATGCTGTTGTTTAACTCTAGGGAGAGATTGCAATAGATAATGGGGTTTGGTATAGATTAGCAATCCCATTTTTCCTATGGTGGAGGAAAGTAATGAGAAGAGGCATTGCTTTTTAGTTGCAATATAGGGAGAAGCTACAGGAAATGAAAACAGACAAGGTTTCTTAAGGGTTGTTTGCTTTGCTTTCCCCCTTGCAATAACTGTTTGGGCTAGAGTTTTAACTCTAGCTGGCTTTGACACAGACACTATTTAGCTTTGTCTCTTGAAGAGGTATTTCAGGCCATCCAATGACTGATGCTCATAAATCCCATCAGGTGCATCTGGTGAGCTGGCACTTCTTTGGGAAGCTGGCTCCACTTGGGATAAGTGCACCAAGCTGGGAATTCTTTTAACTTTAACAGCTGTGGGAGTGATCAGAACTACAGAGTAAGGTTCTTCCATTTTGGCTCTAATTGAGAGTGAGGCTTGTTTTCTTGCCAACTATTGATCAGAACCTGGTTTCCAGGTCCTGGGTGAGAAAAGATTGTCCATGGACCATCTCCAAGGGTATAAGATGAAGTGGGTCCTAGCCACAGTGTTTCCCTTCGGGTGGGAAAGCTCCCTTCTTGGTAGGATGGCATTTGGGTCTGCCAGTCCTCCCCAGGGTATGAGTGGGACAGGTCATGGACTAAGTGGGAGAATTGTGTTAAGCACATTCATTAACTACTTAGAAAATGAAGTTTACCCAGGACTTTTAACATGTTCAATAACCTTCTGCATATGGTCTAGAATAGAAAAGATATCACCATACTCATCAAGTATATATATAGAATATAGGTACAGTGCCCAATACTAATTAATGTGCTACCCAATGCATAAGTTCCTCTTTGAGCTGCAATTAATAATTTAAGCTCCAAGTTTGCAATACATAAATGTTATCTCTCCATGGGAGCAGCCATAATGCCAATTGTATTTAAGTTCTAGTCACAGTATTATGGCAATCATTGCTCCACTTGGTATGTCCTTCACACAGCCAGCATACTGCAACACCATTGACCCTAGACAGAAGCTAAGAAGGTAGGCTCCAGAATTCCACTGGCCTGGTACATATTACCTTTGGCACAATGAAACAGTGTCAGGCTGGAGGTGATATCCATTGTACATTTGGGTACATTGAGCCATCATTGGCTGCTACAGGATTTTGAAACTGCAACATTGTCTCCATTGACTTCAGGAACACAACTAGAGATGTAGTAGATACTTTTATTGTTTTAGGGGTCAGTGACCAACCTAGCCAATAACTCAAATGGAGAGGCAACTTGTAGTGTATTCATAGCCTGGTTTGAATGCACAAGAGTTTGACAATGCTGCATTTATCTCTTTTGATATTTACCCACATTCTAAACACTTCCAATGCAATGTGTAACATTATTAAATGAAATTAACATTTTAGTACTTTGCTTTTTTACTTCTACACCTTTACCCTGAAGACATTAATTAACAAGTAGCAGTACAGGAAAAACTTTTTTCCATTATTTTATGAAAAGTGAAGATTCCCGATGGAATCAAGATAATCTTTTGTTACCATCACTTGAATATGCAGATTGAGATGGCCTTCAAAAGATTTCCCTGCTATGAAGTTACTTTTTGCCATTAATATCAATTTATGTTCCTAATTAGAAATGGCTTCCTGGAATTAGCCATGTAAATGCTTCAGTTTAGAAGATACTTTTACAAACTCCTTAATACTTAACCACAACCACATGAACTGGTTAATTTACCTTAGATTACAATTAGGAACCAATGGAATTTAATTTATGCATTTAAAAGAGATTAGTTCTACATTTCTTTAACTTAATTTTGTTAGATATGAACATAACAACATTCATCACCTTAAAGATTTAATACATATAGTATTATTTTATATACTTTGTATTTCATAAACCTAGGGAGATAACACCCAAGCTAAATAAAATTGAAACTGTTATAGTTTATGCAAGGAATGTTCTCTTTCCTTCCTTTACAGGAGGCTAAAACTGCTTCTTCAATAAAATTAGAAACTGTGAATAATCTTAAAAGCACACTGACTGTTAGGTTCTGGAAAACTGTTTATTTTTAAAGATCTTTCCAAAGCTTTCAAGGACTTTTTTTTCACTTGTTGATTTTTGGTAATAAGATTACTAACCACCCTTAATTTAAGAATCTTAAAAGGTTTAAATTGAGGAATTACAGGACAAACTATGATTTTTTTTAATTCCCCAGCTTAAAAGACAGTTTCAATCTGTCACACCTCATCTTTCTCCTGCAACTCTTGCAAAGAGATGGCCTTGGGGGCAGGACAGGTTAAAGAGCTTAGAAAAAATATTTTTCCTTCCCAAGCTTCTGTTCTTAGATTTCTGTATTACCTTTCCATTCTGCTCAGCCTAATTTAGGCTCCAGGAATACTTATTCACATGTATAACTGTATATTTGATTTTTCAACTTTAATAGAGCTCCTTTAAGAATTTTCATTTCTTAATTGGATATGGTCATCCTGATGTATGAAGTTATATATTGAACAAATAGGCAGACATGAATAGAGTTGGATCCAGAAACACACAATTGTTATAATTTTTGTTCTCTTAAAAACTAAATTTAGCTGTAAGATAACATTTAATAGATTTCTTTGAATGCTCCTTTTAATTACTCTAATTTGTGCTATGACCATGCTGTTTTGCACAAGAATTTCATTCCTTAATTATTGACTTATAACCAAAAGGTCCCTAATGCTTTAATGCAATTTTCCTTTGCTTCAAACTTTGATTTTTTTCTCACTTTGACTTTAGCAGACCTTTGATAAACAAGACAAATTCTATATATACTCACTGAGGCTATCAAAGCCTTAGGGAAACTGGTTTCTCTCATGAATTGCTGCTTTTAGGAACCCCTGACAGTCAAGGCAGGAGGCCCTCTTACTTTTCAGTCTTCAGAGATTACAGGACTCCAGTGGTTACTGGACTGGAAGTGTGAATGTTCAACTCTGAGGGTTGAGAATTCCACCAGGCAGCGATTTAGTCCACACTTGGAGCAAAGAAAGCAGAGCCACTAATACTTGTAGGTTATGAGACAGGGATGTCTCAAGTTTGCTTTCCTGTGAGCCATAAGGGCAGAGGCTGTTAGGAAATAACCATAAGCAAAGGCTTAGGGTGAGGCTAGGCTTGAAGTGCCCATAAACAAAGTTCAGTTTAAGATTACACTTACAGGGAAGCGACCGTGGCTCAATCAGTGGGGCTCCCGTTTGCCATGTGGGAGGCCCCAGGTTCGGTTCCTGGGGCCTCCTGGTGGAGGCGGGCCTGCCCGCATGGCATGGTTGGCTGACCCAGCGAGCACGGGCAGCAGGGGGGGGGATAAATGAATAAATAAATAAAATCTTTAAAAAAAAAAAAAGATTACACTTACAATAGTTTTAGGCTAAATCTACCCAGTTATAAGTTCAGTTATTATCCTTCTGTTTTAAAATATAAAGGCATCTATAAAAGATCTTAGCTCTTAGTTACAGTTTCTAGTAAGTTTTAATTTAAGCCAAATTTGGTATTTTTATTAACTAAGCCACAATCATTTTATTAGTAACAACTTTGCTAAATTTTATGCTTTTCTAGCAGTTGAACCAATTTGACTTGTGTATACATTAAATCCACCTGTAAGACAGTATTCACATATAAAGACTCATTTTTAGGCTACCTTGCATCATTATCCAATTTGAAACAGGTGAACCCCAAATCTGATTTCCTAGGTACAAGCAAACTGACAAAGTAAAACACAGGTTTTAAAGTTGAACACAGAGTTAAGTACAGATTAAAACAAGAGAGAATTTTATACCCTTAGCATTAATAGGAACTTTATAATTGATGGCACATGAGGTTTCTTATTTTTCAGGAGAGGTTTAGTAGCCAGTCTTGATCTTGTTCCCCATTCACACCTTAAAATAGGTGCAACTGAGTTTAAAACTAGGAGACTTTTGTAAAAAGGAGTTAATGGAAGCTTGAGATGTACTTCCTATTTCTTTAAGGAGACATGACATGAGGTTTCTGAGCCTCGGATCTATCTGCCCTCCTCTTTTACTCTGGTTTGACTGGAATTCAGGGTCCCATATGGAGGCTGCTTTCAGCTATACTATGGTCACATAGACCAGCAGTAGGCAAAATTTCCTGAATTCTGAGAAGACCCTCCTATGGGAAGTCTGCTGGTAGACTAGTAACCATGCTCATTATTCTAGGAAGAATGAAGAAACATATTTTTAGTTGACTGATCTGGTGTCCCAGAGTCCAAGTCTGACTAAAATATTTACCACTCCAAATAACTTGGAGCTGATACTCTGGTTTCAGCATCCTGCGAATTTCATCCAGAGCCCTTCTGATGGGCATCCCCATGGCTGATCTAGGTCTTGGGAGATGCCTGAAAATCCTGAAGGTTAGACCAAAGCACCCAAGATGGATTGGTGGGAGACATTGGGAGCAGTTACCCAAACTGAAGCACTGGAGGTAAGTCTCAGGGGATGTTTGGCTGCCCTTTGAACAGAAGGACCCAGGACACATCTTGGGGGATGTTCAGAGTTTGCTGCTCTGGTCTGTGAAAAGAAGGGCCCAAGGAACATATTGGGGGCCATTCTGGACTTGGCAGACAGACTGAAAAGATGAAACAGAAGCTGCCAAGGTGAATATTGCTCCTTCTTGGAGAAGAGGCAAAAAAAAACCTCTTCCTATAATTACAAAGGTTTTAAAAAGCAGTCCTAGCTTATTCCTGGGAGTGTCCCAGGTTCCCCAGCCATCAAAGGTCATTAAGAGATCAATTGTTCTAGCTATAAGGCCTTTGGGCCCTCCAGTAATATCTTTCTCATGCCAGGGGTAGGGCTAAAACTCACTAGCAAATACTTTTTCAGTTTTATAATTTCTAAGACATTCCAAAGCATTTTAACACAAACCCATAATGAGAAATTTAGTAGCAGGAAGTGGGAAGAATAAATGTGGGTCAGAGTTAATTATGAAAGGGGCCCTGGCTCATGACACCCCTGGGAAAGGGAACTCCTACAGCATCCAGCTTGGCCCTGCCTGCCACTGCCTTCCCAACCAGTCCCAGACCATATAGCTGGGTATGGTTGATAGGAAGGCAAGCCTCAATGGCATAGACCCATGGGAGATGCAAGCCCCTGGCTCTCCATCATTGCCACTACTGCTGAGTGGAGAGGGCCAGAGAAGACAATGGCAGCCAGTGGCTGCTAAAAAGGCTTGAAAAAGCAGCTTTGCTTTATCTGGAGCTTGGCCTAGGAACTTGTATTGGCAGGGCTCTTGTATTGGCAGAGCTCTGCTTTAGGCCCCTACACTGTGCCCTCAACCTCCCAACCAGGGTAAGATCTAATAAGCCTGAGCATGTGGCACAGACACAGAGAGGTCCCATGCCCTGGCCTCCTCCCTCTCAGGATTACATCCTGTGGGGGCTCATAGGCAAACCCATTTAAAATGGGTAACCAAAAAAGGGTATTAAAAAGGCTGTAATTCATAGTTTCTCTCACCAATACTTCCTGGATGACAGCACCAAAAATGTTGCTGGATTTCTCTAGGTTCTTGGTTAAGCTACAAGAAATGAATTTAGAGAGCAAGCCAGGTTAGTTTGGCCAGTAACTTATTAAAGAATGGTGAGTAGAGAAATGGGAGAAAATAACAGATCAAGGGTCCCAAGTAGAGATGAAGGAGCTGAAGAGAAAGAGGGCTGATTTACAGACTAAAAATCCCCATTACAGATTATAAACCCCCAGGTTTACTTGCATATTGATCCAAGTGGGGGGCCAAGAAGGCCAGAATAGGGGGCAGAAAACTAGAAAAGGGTAAAAAGACAAGAGGGCCAGTTTGGCCTTTGCACTTGCTTTTTGAACCATTAATTATTCTTCCCCTTTGCTAATGACAGGGGAGGAGCCCTAGCTGTTTGCTATTTTGATTGATTGCCCCACCCATCAATTACCTTAGAAGGGCCCAATGATAAGTCCCCTGGAGAAGATCCAGGGCTTCTCATGCTTTCTGGAGGAAATATTTTTCTGAATATTTTTTCATTGTTTTTATTATCACAAATTTTTGTTTTTTTTACTTTTATTTTTAAAATTTTTTGCATTTTATTTCATATTTTAAAATTTATAATTTCATTTTCTTATTAAGTGCATTTGGCTATTCTATTGGCTTCATTTTTTGAAGAAAGTTTTGATCACAGAATGGTTACAGTTGTGGCTGGGGAGGATCATTGGTGTGGAGTGTCAGTGATGGAGGATACATGGGAGGAAGTTCACCTGGGCATACATATAAGGCATATAAATGTGTTCAAATGTTCATGGGACATTGTCACAGTGGGTGGAGATTCACATAATAACCAAAAGAATATCAAGTCCCTATCCTGGGGAGCTCTGCCACATTCTATAAAGTAACAGCAAGAATCCCCCAGGTACAGTGCAATGACTAGTGAAGGAATATGGTTCATTGATGGGCCCTTGATATTGATGACTATGCTTATGAGCCTGTGCTTTTGAAATTGAAACAACCTAGTGTTGTAGGGTGCCTAAGAGTTACATACTTCTAATCTCCATGCTGCTGAAATACAGCCTCTCTCTAAGCCAAACTCAACATATAAATGCATTAACTTCCCCACAGCATGGGACATGACTCCTGGGGATGAGCCTCCCTGGCATTGCAAGATTGCTGCCAAGTACCAACAAGCAATGTAACTGGAAAAAAAAGACCTTGACTAAAAGGGGGAAAAGATAAAGACAAATGAGTTTTTATGGCTAAGAGACTTCAAAGTGAGTCAGGAGGTTATTTCAGAGGTAACACTTATGCATGTCTCAGCAGGATCTCATTGATAACCAAAGTAGATACTACCCTAAATAGAGGGGCTCCTGAGTGTTATGGAGACATCCAGACACTATAGTTAGGGCAGATAGCTCAGGAATTTGGTTCCTTGCCAGTGGGACTGACTTTGGAATTTAAGCTCCCCTGTGTGACAAAGTCAGACTCAGCTGTGGTTTCCCTACACATGGCTTTTCTGGTCTTCTATGTGAACCTATAATTACTACTAGAGTTGGTAGGTGTACATCCAAGAGATTTAAATCTTGGGGCTGTCCGTGTGCCACTTGGGCCCTATATCTCAACAGAGTTGCAACACCTACTCTCCAGTACATTGGACTCAGGCAGGACAAGTAACAAGGAGATGATGGACAAAGGACATATCAAGGAACCAAGAATGTCTACAATTGCAAGTAAGAGAGTTCCATCCATTGGCTGTATTCCCTCAATTATAGATGGAGTGGGCATCACCATCACAGAGTCCTCAGGATTGGGAAATGAACCATGGACTAAAGTAGACTTATTAATATTCTATTGTAGACTTATGGTGATTCTAGCAATGGAAGAAAGATCACTGATGTGAAAACAGTGGCCACTTGAGATTCTGGGGTTAGGGAGAGAGAAAAACAGGTGTAATATGGGGGCATTTTTAGGACTTGGGAACCATCCTGAATGACATTACAATGACAGATACAGGCCATTATATATCCTGCAATAACTTAGAGTTGAGTGGGAAAGAGAGTAAACTACAATGTACACTATAATCCATGTTTAGTGACAATGCCCCAAAATGTGTTTACAACCACAATGAATGTACCACACTAAGGAAAGATGTTGCCAATGTGGAAAATGTGGGGGGTGTGGGGAATTGGGCATATGGGAATCCCCTATATAGTCTATGTAACATTTATGTAATCTACGTATCTTTTAAAAAATTAAAAAATAAATAAATAAAAGTAAATAAATAAAAAGAAGGGGGAAATGGTCCATATTTGCCTTCTAAGTCTTACTGATATCTGTAGTTTTCAATAGTAAGCACATTAAGTATGAGTCTGTTTTCAAAGCTAGGGAAAGACCAGCTCGTTCAAAGCCTGAGCACAAGTCAGGTCTCTGAGGTATTCAGAGCCATCTTTCCTAGATTGTCAGATGCTACAAGAAAAGCTTGAGCTTGATGGCTAAATTAAACATGCAAGAAGTGGCTTTAAAGCAACAGTTTTCACAGTCAGCTAAACCATCGCACATTGCCATATTAATTTGATCTTTAGGTACCTGCAAACTGTAAAGACTTTGATCATAGTAACACCAAAATTTACCAAAATTACTAGTAAGGTTGTTTTGGACAACATGTAGAATCAAGATTTCCTTACCAAATGTACACCTCATTGGTTAGGAGAGGTCTCTGTAAAAGAATTCACCTCAAAACTATGCAAATATAGCAAAAAGTTTCATTTAAAAAGCTCAGAATTCTGTATGTTTTCAAAGTTTAGTACAGTTATAAGATAGTTCTAAGAATTCAATGTGGCACTTTAAAGACCCACTGTAAAAATATCAAGGAAATGCTCAGTCTCATCTAACACCAATTTTTCATTCACACCACTAGAGGTGCTAAATTAGCAGAAGAAAGTTACCTTTCGTATCTCTTGTAAAGAATTTTAATGCTTGCCCTCCTAGTGGATCACTGTCTTCACTGGAGAAGAACTTATTCTTTGATGGAAACCAGTATTTTTAAAAATCATTTTTCTATCCCTAAGAGAAGGAACACTTCATTTAAATTTTTACTTCTATGCTTATACACACACCACATTCTCACATTAAGTTCCTTAGGAGATGTACTGACTAGGGATCAAATAGTAATATATTCCAACAAAACCATGAATATTTTACATGATCAAGACTGTCATTGCTAAGTTCAGTAGAGGAAACCATAGAGAAAGTGGGGGTAGGCAGCATCTCTGATATATTAATATTCTTCCTGCAGACCCAGTGGCCAGATGATCTTCAGACTGTAAATTCTAAATGCCACTGCCAGTTGCTAGGCAAGAGGCAAAAGTCCATAGTGGGTGAACACCAAGAGGCCAGACTCCAGTGAGTGATGAATTCCCCTATGTATTCTAAACACCCTGGCAATATTTAGAGAAAAATAATGTGTCAGTCTTTGACTCAAAAGAAACCCCATTTCTACTCTAAATCATTACTACACTGATGCTTTGATTATTGGAAGGTATTTGAACTATTAAATAATAGGTGCCTGGATGATAATTTAAAGAGAAAACGTCACCCTTACCCAGCCCAGAGAAGTCTTAAATAACATGGTCTACCACATGAAGTGGTGCTAAACTGAGATACAAGTTTAATTTTTCAGGAACTACCAAAGTTCTATTTTTATTATACATGGAATCAGGACTACTGTGGAAACTCATTTTTTATTTGATATTAATTCTTTCATTAAGAATACTCTGCATAATGAAAATGAGTCATATGTTGCAAGATGTAAGGACCTTACTAGCTATGAAGTTTGAATAGTTATTCAGAACAAGATGGAAATGAGCTCCACCTAAAGTTATGAAAGGGTACTGAATGTTAAATATCTATTGGCATTTAAAGGCATTTGATGTCAGTATCTAAAAAGATTAAGATGCTTTAAAACAAACCCTTTCTAAGAATATCAAAGATTTAAGGAATGATCTTCATAAATAAGTTCAAATGTCTATGGCTTCAACTCTCTGCTCTACTGCTGAAGTAGGGGCCAAGAGTCATCAAAACAACAATCACTTGGAAATTCCCCAAGAAATAGCTTGTATAATCAGTTGGTTTCTTAAATGTGTGTCCAGTTTATCTTTGTTTGTTTTTACTGTCTTTCACTTGTACTTATTAAAAGAGGATGTCCAAGCAACTGGGTGTTTCTTTAAGCTTTTGCTGAGTAACATCTCATACTCTGCCATCAATTGGTTATCTGAAGAAGAGATTGAATCTTTATGCTTTTCTCCACATTCTCAGAGTGAGCACATTGCCTTTGAGCAGCCAATTTCCTCTTTTCCTCCTGTCTTCTGCTCTTGGCTGTAACGCTGGCTCAGGAATCTCAAGCACCAAGGCAGAAGCTCAGACATTGTGAGTTTTATAGCCGTTTTTCTCCCCAGCCATAGAGAAATGGATGCTTGTTTTCTTTTATTTTAATTGATGATCTTTGAGGACTTTTGACTGCTTTCCTATTTAGTCTGGCATATAAGGCACTTTGCATTGGTTGATGTTGGTTCAGTACTGTTGAGTAATTTATCAGCTTCTTTTGTTGCAAT
The DNA here is from genome assembly GCA_026826555.1 of Tolypeutes matacus. NCBI lineage: Eukaryota > Metazoa > Chordata > Mammalia > Cingulata > Chlamyphoridae > Tolypeutes > Tolypeutes matacus. The sequence continues at coordinate 885,680 of JAKSZT010054101.1, read as the reverse complement.
TTGTTGTTCAGGTTTCTTTTGTACCTTTACTGACAATGCTGGGGAGTCTGCAGTGCCAGTGTCCTGGTCCTGGTCTGCTGAGGACTCCAGCAGTGCCCACAGCCTTTCCTGGCTCTCCTTTCCCACAGGCCTGGGAGGAGAGGGTGGTAAGAGTGAGGCTGGGGCATCTGGGGCAGCTGAGGGCACAGGGCACAGGGATACCCCACCACCTGCCACCAATGAGTCATCCAAGGTGCAGCCTGGGCCCCTGTCCCCACAGAACCAGGGCTTGTGTGCTGCTCCAGCAGCCCATGGCACAGGTGGCAGAGCAGCAGCTCATGGTAGCAAGGCATATACTCTTCCCAGTGTGGTTCCTGGTAACACATCATGTACTTGCTCTCCACCTTGCTCCTGGGGGCCATGCTCCTGCCTGCCCCACACTGACATGTTCCACTCATCTTGCCCAGCATCTGCCACTTCCTAAATGATCCCAGACTGTAATCAGAGGCCCAGCCACCATGGCCCACCCCTCCACTATTTTATTTCTACTGTGCTCACAGTGGGTTGCCCATGTAAGTAACCAGCTATTCCATGTAAAATGCTATCGCTCTGGGCTTGTTGAAGGCATTTTCTTCTGCTTTCTCTTTAGCTCCTACCTCTCCATGCCCATGTAACATTTTGTGGGCCAGTCATAACCCTCTCAGTGTGAACAGCTTCTTCTAAGGAAAGAATGTGACAAGGGTTTGTGGATCTTAAATATTTTGGATCACAGGCCCCTTTGAAAGACTGCCACTCATACACTATCTCCCCCAAAGAAATAAAGTTGCTTCATTATTTGGGAATGTTCATGGTCTTGTAGACTGAGATCAGTCAGTGGTAGGGGCCTTGGACTTCAACTTAACTCCCCTGATGTTAATGGAAGATTCTAAATTGAAACCCAGAACATTTCAAGGAAGTTATTCTTAGTGAAGTTTAAAAAAGTGGGGTGGTTGAACTGTGATGGGGGTCAGTGGAGGAGGTGGAGGGGAAAATTAAATTCTGTATGAAAATCTAGTGAATGCTATGAACACTCTCTCTGGAAAATATTTATTGGCATATACCCAACTTTGTGTACAGTTTGAGGGGATCATGAAACACATACTTTAAGGACCCTAGCTTTGATATAATGGATGTTCTTCATTATCATGTTCATCTCTGTAGAATTTCACAATATGTAGTTACCTAACAACAGCCTATCATCACTGAGACCCCTCCTTAGAATTTCATTTTCCAACTCTTCTCACCTTTCACAGGGGTGGGAAGTTCTCAGTCATTATTTCCTCAAATATCTTTTTGCCCCTTTTCCCATTCTCATCCTTCTGGGACACTGATAATGTGAATTATTTTGCATTCTGCATTGTCATTCAGTTTCCTGAGACTGTTCCATTTTTTTTCCATTCTCTTTCAGATTTTTTGAAGTGATTTAGGACAGTTGTGTGATTTTGTCTGGGCCATCTCTTCCTGTTTCTTAGTATGGCTTGTAATTTTTTGCTGATGTCTAGGCATCTGAATATGTTGGTGTATTTACTCTGATTCTCTCCCACCTATTGTTTTTTAAACAGCTCTTCTTTGATATTTGGTTCAACTTATTCTCGGTCTTTAAAATTGCCAGCTTAAGTTCTCAAAATCAAGCCAGGGACTCACTAGTGGGGTGCAGATGTTCTCCCAGGGTTTGGATATAGAGAATGTGAGCAGATTTTACCCATGTGGTTTCCAGACCAGCCAGCAGATGGTTCTAGTCAACACACCTTTCCATGGAGGTGTTTCAGTCTGGGCTTTCATGTGTTCCTGTGTTTAATGTCCAGATCAGAGTTTCAAAGCAGGCTCTGCTGGCTGAATTCACTGAAGTAAAGCACCCCAATCTCCTCTCCTTTTCCCTTGAAACAGCTGACAGAAAGGAAGATGTCTGTTCCACTCAGTTGGCTGCAGTGGTCCAGTTTAATATCTTGGGGTTGGGGGAGGGGAGAATTTTCTGGCCTCCACAGGGGCTTGGTAATTCATGTTTGTCTTTTCAGCTTCTTCATCTCTGTGTCCATCACCATCCTGGGAGTTGTGTAACACTGTCCTTGTCTGCTGACCTCAAAAGCAGGTCCCCCAGGCAGCTTTTGGTTCTTTCTCCTTTGTTTTTGTGAGGGTCTTCAGCTCTGCCTGTCAGTCCATCACCATCTAAACTGATATTTTTTAATGGCTAAAATATCACATTCACTGATTTACCCCTAGTTCTACTAGAGATGAAAATATTGTTTAAGGACTTTTTATTGCAAAACTGGAACAGTTCTTTTTTATTTTTTTTCCTTTCCTCTTTTACAGAAGTCACAACAGCATACACTTGTAAATACCCAAACAATTTTTGAACAATAAATAAGTGATTTTAGACAGTCATTGAATAAATTGTCAGTGTCTTAGTTTGAATTTTACAAAATACAGACCCTGACATAATGGTTTGAATAAAAATAGTTTATTTGGGAAGTACAGGGAACACCAGCAGAGGAGGAAGGAAGTGATACAGGAAATGGAAAGCGGCCAAAGAACAATGCATATCAAGTCACCTATCATTGTGGTTGTCTCTGTGCACAAATCACAAATCAAAAGGATTAAAATCTTATATATTCAATCATACCAAACCTAACCTCACAGAGATACTGCAAGGTGGTGTAAAATAAAAAACTCTGAGTTAAGGAACTCTAGTAGCAAGACATTTATATGCTAAATTCTGTCAACCCTGAAGAGGATGCTTCTAGGGAGTGTTAATCAATTCTCTGTCATTTCTGGCCTGCTGTGTGTGGAAAACAACATGTTTTCAGAAAAAGTCATCTGGAAAAATGATCTTGGCATTTGTAAGTAGGTTGGAACACACTGAATGAAGGATATAGGTATATGGAGGGCACCTACAGCAGCTGCACAAAAGCTAGAGGGACTGGGTGTGGTTGTAACTCAAATGATTGAGTGCCTGCTTCCCATGTGTGAGGCCCCAGGTTCAATCACTGGTACCTCCTAAAAATGAAAAGCCAACTCCCACCAGGAAGCAGATGTAGCTCAGTGGGTGACCACCTGCTTCCCATGGATGAGGTCATGGGTTCAATTCCTGTATCTCCTAAGAAATAAACCTCAAGGAAAAATGATAAAACTTTATTTAGAGACATTTACAGAGACTTAAACCAATCAGGAGATATAGAAAGGGGAGTTTACTGTCTTAAATTAAGATGTAACTTCTTCAAATGATCTATAGATACAATGCAATAAAAGTCCCCACAGTGATTTTCTATGAAACATAGGCTGATTCTAAAATTCATATGAATGAGTAAAAAGGGAAAAAAGAGAACATGGCTGAAAAAAAGGACAGGAAGACTTGGCCTGGGAGGCAAAAAAAGTTATTAAGAACATACAGTAATTAAGAGAGTGTGATACCAATAAAGACATATGTACATAGGCCCCATGAATAGAGCAGGGAGCCCTCAAAGAGACCCACCATTTGTGGAAATTTGATATACTATAAAGTGAGAGTGGGCAAACAAAGGGCTGTTTGATAAAATGGGCTTCAAAAAGTATCTGTTACTACTAAGGGATAATCAGCAATGCATTTGAAGACAGACCTTGATCAAACAGGGGAAATATTAAATAGTTTTTATAGCTAAGAAATTTCAAATTTCAAATTAAGTCTGAAGTTCATCCTAGATGTTACACTCATGTAGGTCTCATTCAGATGCCAAAAAATGCCGCAGTAAACAAAGCCACAAGCAAAACTACTTCTAAGGACCCTAGGGATACCCTGACACCACAGGCAAGCCACCCAGCCACCTGAAATCAATACCCCCTTACCAGGCTCTATCTGAGAATGTAGGGACTATCAAAAAGATATTTCAACAATATAACTTAGATATACTTAGGTATAAATTCCCTAATCATGATTCATATGTTTGTTTTATTTGAACCTATACTTTTCAATTTACTTGTTAAGTTACTTGTTACTTGTTTAAGTCTCTTCTCAGAGACTCAAAGCCTTTGGACTGTTCCTATGCCAGTGGAGTCCTGAAACCCAGCAGATATGTGGTCAACTCTTACTCTCCAGTTCTTCAGGCCTTCCCCCTGGACAACTAACAAAATGATGATGATGGACCAACCCCAGCCCAAATAGAAGGTATGTCTTCAACTGCAAGCAAAGCAATTCTATTCCTCTGTCTCATAATATCTACATCCTTCTCAGCCTGAAGCAGTCAGAGTGGATATTGTCCCAAATTCCACAAGATTTAGGAATGAATAAAAATAATGGGGGAGTGTAACTGCTGACTAAATAAGATTTATTGTTATTGAAATTATGTTAACTGACTAATATGTAATATTGATATAAAAATAAATTCTTAAATTAAAAAAAAGTAAATGCCCATATGGGAAATATATTAAATCACATCTCTATCTCATAGCAAGGTGCCTTCCTCATCCCCACAGATATTAAGGACCCAAATTTCATGATCAATATTTTTAAATCAGTGATTTAAAAATATATAGGTATCTTCTAGTCCTTGGGATAAAAATGGATTCATTCAACAAGTCAAGAAATGATAACCATAAAGAAAAGATTAATAAATCTTAACCATGTAAATTTAAGAATTTCTAATCCTTATAGACCCTGTAAAGAAAGGGAAAAACCATTTGTAAACCATTCCATGATGCTTGCAGGTTATGAAACCAATAAAATATAAATATAAATTTTAAAAACTCATAGAAATTAGTTTAAAGTATGCAAAATGCCCCAGAAAATAGGTTGACACCTTCAGGTATCTCACAAAAAAAAAAAAAAAAAAAAAAAAAAAAGGAAATTTATAGTCAAGAACAAGAAGAAATGTCATTAGTAATCAGCAGAATGCAAATCATGGCTAAGATTAGATACTATTTTTCACCTACCTAATGTAAAATAGTTAAAATATCTACCAGTGCCAAATTTTGGGTAATGTGTATCTTTAGGGTTTTATATATTGCCAATGGGAATGTAAACTGTTAGTTATTTTATGTGGTTGCATTTCAAATATCTCAAAACCCTACCATTCTGTTACCAGATTTGGTCTCGGTTCTTGACTTATGCTGCAGAAATGAATTTCAGATCACATTGTGTTAGTTAGGCCAGTAATTTATTAAGGTAGGGAGGGAAGAGAAATGGGAGAAAACAACAAAATATGGGTCCCTGGTAGAGAGTAAGGGGCTGAAGAGTGATAAAGAGGGCTGATTTATAGACTTCAATTTCCCATTAAAGATTATAAATGCCCAAGTTTTACTTGCATGTTGATCCATGCAGGGGGGACATGTTGAGAGCAGGGTGCAGAAGCCAAGAGAGCTGAGAGCAGGAGCAAGAGCATGGGTTATTTGACTTTGTGCCTGCTTTTTAAACCATTAATTTTTCCACCCCTTTGCTAATGGCATGGGAGGAGTCCCAAGTGTTTGCTGTTTTGACTGATTACCCTACCCATCAACCCCCCAGGTGTGCCCAATTATAATGTCCCTGGCTTCTCCTGGGAATCTCTAGAAATCTCACTCATGGTGGCAGAAACCTCATGAGGGTCTTCCAGCAGCCATGTTGGATGTATCATTGTCCATGTGGACTTCTTGCCAGGTTCCAGATCCATCTATTGATTCCCTATTTTACTAGCCAGCTTCATTCCCCCTCAGAGAGTTTACACCTTTATTCTTAAATGGGTGCTGAAGGGAGATGTTCATTCTTCTGTAACTTCTTCCTGCTGGTTAAGGGCAGTAGGCCTATCTCAGTTGGAGGAAGATGGATCTGGCATCCTGGGCAAAGCAGAAGTCCCCATAAGGCTAACAAGATGCTGATTCTGGAAAAAAGAAACTTGATTAAAATTGAGAATATATGGTCCCACTAAGAGGCTACTGTACCACAAAAGTAGAAAAGGCCAGGTGCCTGTAGTCTGCATTTTCCCAAAGTTGGTGGGAAATAGTATTCTTTTAGTTATTTTATCCTTTTGATTACCTCTAGAGAGAAGAGATTGCAATAGACAATGGAGTTAGGTATAAATTGCCAATCCCAGTTCCTATGGTAGAGGAGAGGAATGAGAAGAGTCATTGCCCTTTTTAGTTAAGCTACAGGAGATGAAAAACAGACAAAGCTTCTTAAGGGGTGTCTGATTTACCCTCCCTCTAATAATAGGCATCTTGGCTAGAGTTAGAGGCAACAGTTGGCTTTGACATAGGCACTACTTAGCTTTGCCTTTTGAAGAGGTATTTTAGTCTATCCAATGACTGTCACTCATGTATCCCAACAGGTGCTTTTGGTGAGCTGGCACTTTCCTGGGTAGTTGGCTTCAGTCAGGATTAGTGCAACAAGCTGGAAATTCCTTTAACATTAATAGCTGTGAGAGTGATCAGAACTATAGACTAAATTTCCTTTTATTTTGGCTCTAATTGAGAGAGAAGCTTGTTTTCTTGTTTTGATCAGAACCTGGTTTCCAGGTCCTGGGTAAGGAAATGTTGCCCATGGACCACCTCAAAGGGCCTAAGCTGAAATGGGTCTCAGCCACCTTGTTTGCTATTTCCCTTCTGTTGGGAAATGCTTAGATCTGGAAGGATGGGATGTGGGTTTGTCAGTACTCCCCAGGATATGGGTGGCACAGGTTATGGAACAAGGGCTAACAGGGATACATGGGTTAAGCACATTCATTAACTACTTAGAAAATGAAGTTTACCAGGACTTTTAATATTTTCAATGTCCCTCTGCATATGATTTAGAATAGAAAAGTAATATCACCATAATCACCAGGCATATATCTAGGATAGAGATTTAGATACAGTACTTAATATTAATGTACTACTCAATGCATAAGGATTTCTTTGAACTGTGATCAATGGACTTAAGTTCCAGGTTTGCAATGCCTTACATGTTATCTCTCCATGGGAGCAGGCCATAATGCCAATTGTGTTTACATTGTACTCACAGTACTCTGGTGATCATTGCTCCACTTGGTATGTCCTTCACACAGCATGCAGCATGCTGCATGCTGCAGCATCATTGACCCTAGAGAGAAGCTAGGAAGGTAGGTTCCAGTATTACACTGGCCTGCTGCTTAGCACTCTTCAGCACTATGAAACAGTGCCAGTCCAGAGGTGATATCCACTGTACATTTGGCTATATTGAGCCATTGTTGGCTTCAGGAGGAGTTTGAAACTGTAACATGGTCTTCATTAACTTCAGAAGCAAAACCAGAGATGTAGTAGATACCCTTATTGTTTTAGGGGTCAGTGACCAACTTCACCAATAACTCCAATTGAGAGGGAACCTGCAGTGTATTGAAGGCCTGGTTTGAATGTATAAGAGAGTTTGGTATTGCTAAAGTCTATCTCTTGATTTTTATACACTTTTACCATGAAGGCATTAATTAGCAGGTATTTTACTTTAGCAGTACAGGAAAAACAACTCTCGAGTTTTTAAAATGACCAATTGGACAGGAGACAAGGATATCTCAAGTTTGCTCTCCCCTGAGCTATAGGGGTAGAAGCTGTTATGAAATAATCATAAGCAAAACAAGGTGTGAAGCTAGGCTTGAAGTGATCATAAACAAAGGTTAAGTTCAGATTAAGATTTACACTTATAATACTAGCTTTAGGTTAAATCTACCCAATTATAAGTTCAGTTATTATTCTTTTGCTGTTCTATAATTTAAAGACATCTATAAATGACCTTAACTCAGTTATAGTTTAAGGTATGTTTTTACTTTAAGGTGAATTGGGTACCTTTATTACCTAAGTCACAAGAATTTTATTAGTAACTTTGCTAAGTTTTCTGCTTTTCTAGCTGTTGTATAAATTCCACTTGTGATTTATACATTAAATTCACTCACAAAGCTGTATTGACATTGAAAGACTCATTTTTAGATTACCTTTCACTGTTATCCAATTTGTAACAGGTAAACCCCAAATCTGATTTCCTAGGCAGAATCAAATTGACAAAGTTAAACACAGATTTCAAAGTCAAAACAAAAAGTTAAATAGAGAATTAAAACAGAAGAGAGAACTTTATACCCTTAGCATTTCTAGGAATTCTTTGAACTTAATTGATGGTGCATGAGGTTTCTTACTCTCCAGGAGAGGTTTAGTAACCAGTTTGGATCTTGATCTCTATTCTATAGGCACAACTGAGTTTAAACAAGAAGTTTGAGGTGTATTTCCTCATTTCTTTAAGGAGACCTGAATTGAGGTTTCTGGCCCTAAATTCTATTTGTCCTTCTCTTTTACATTGGTCTAACTGGAATTCAGGGCCTTAGAAAGAGGATGCTTTTGGCTATAATGTGACCATGTGGACCAGTAGAAGGCAGAATTTCCTGATTCTTGAGAAAACACTCCTATGGGGAGTTTACTGGTGGGTGAAAGACCATGCATATTATTCTAGGAATAATGTAGAATGAAGAAGCACTTTTTAGTCAACTGATCTGACATCCAAGAGTTCAAGTGTGACTAAATGTTCTCCACTCCAAATAATTTGGAGCTGATGCTCTGGTTCCAGCATCCTGAAATCTAGAACCTTGGGTTCACAAGCATTCCTGTGGCCAACCTAGATTTTGGGAGATGCCTGAAACCCCAAAGTTCAGACCAAAGCACCCAAGCCAAATTGGTGGCAGATGAACAGTTACCCAAACTTGACGTGGAACACTTCATACAGAAAGAAATTCAGCACTCAGACAATGTGGTCAATTTAGGAACCTTTATTTCTGCCTGGCTGGGGCCTTCTCCAGCAATATGGAGAGAAGAACCTCTGGCTTCCCATGGTGGGTTTTTATAGGGGATTTTAGCAGGGCCAGCATGATTAAGCAACTTTTTCATGCCCAAATACCAGATTGGTCAATTTTAAACAAAGAATCATTTTTCTCACATTGGAGAGGGTGATTGGCAATTTCAAATGTATATCTGATTTATCCATATCCAGCAGAGCAAGCAAGCAACATTCCAGAAGCTAATGTTTGCAGTTAGCATTGGCGTTAAGGGGGTTGGGGTTAATCTTTACTAGGGGTGGTCTCACCGTTCCATGCTGGTGTTATCAGTCAAGCCTGGATGCATATCTGGGGTATTGTCCAAGCAAGTTTTATGGGCCTTAGGAATTTCCATCAGTGTTACCTTGTTTAAAAATCCCCATTACATTCCCCACTCCTGTTTTGCCATAGAATCAAATCATTGATTCAGTGTTATTACTTAAAGGGGAATATGCTGTTTGCAATGATGTAGCATGCAGTGCTATTAATTTTATTGCCTGGAGTTTCTGTACCCAGACTAGATCTCCTGGTAGGGCCTGCAAAGGAGTAAAGTTAGTGCTGGAAGGAGGAGGGTGTGCAGATTGTAGTTTCATTTACTATTTTTCTAATCCAGTTGAGAACCTTTAGGGAGGAAAAGAGATATTGGTTGTCAAATTCAGTCACAGCTTCCAATCCTATCTTAGGCAATAGGGGTGGGAGTCTGCCAAACATAATTTTTTTAAGGCATTATACCTTGCACATACAGGGTACACCTAGCTTTTAGAAGGGCAAAGGGAAGGAGACTCACCCCGTTTTTGCCAGACTCCAAAGCTGACTTAGTTAATGCATCTTTCAAGGTGTGGTTCATGCTCTCTACCTGTCTTGAGCTTTGGGGTTGAAATGCACAATGTAATTTCCAATTTATTCCCAGAGCCTTAGCCAATTGCTGAGTCACAATTGCCACAAAGGCTGGGCCATTGTCTGACCCCACTTTTAGGGGTAGCCCAAACCTTGGTATAACCTCATATATTAATTTCATAACTACTACAGCTGTTGCTTCACACTTGGTTGGATATGCTTCTATCCAACCTAAAAAAATGTTCACCAGTACTAGGAGATATCTGTAACCATACTTGCCTGGTTTTAAGTCTGTAAAGTTTATCTCTCAGTGTTCCCCGGGTCTCAGTCCCTGCAGCCTATTTTCTTCTGGAATTATTATCCCTCCTTTCTGATTTACTTTGGCACAGACTTCACACCAGTTTAAGAGATCCTTGCTGATTTTAGACAGGTTTTGGAAGTACAAGTCTCTTTGCAGAAGCTCAGTTAACCTGGTACTTCCCATATGTGTAGTAGCGTGTAATTGTTTTGCTAACTGACTTCCTGCTGTTTCTGGTAAGTAAACTCTTCTATCTGGCAGGATGAGCCATCCTTCTTGCCCCATTTGGGTCCCCAGATTTTTTCCTTTAACCACCTCTTATGGAGAATACTGGAACCCTGGCACCTCTTGAGTGGGGAGAGCCGGGAACAGTTGGAGTGAGGTGACCGGCAGGAGGGCTGCTGCTCAGGCTGCTTCATTTGCCAGCCTAATTCCTTCTGCCAGTGCCATCTCTAACTGCTTGAAAGTGTCTTGCTGTTCTTCAGACCATGACAGGTTATCCTCTTTTCCTCCTACGGCTGCATAGAGGGGTCTGGCAATTTTGGAGAATCCTAGAATCCATAATCAGCAGTATCCCACTGCCCCCAGAAATTTATGTACTTGCCTTTTTGAGACAGGGGTGGGAATGTTCAGCACTGCTTGGATCCTATCACACGACAGCCTTTTTTTTCCTTTTCCAGGACATACCCCAGATAAGTTACAACCTGAGAGCAGAGTTGAGTTTTTTTTAGCTGAGACCCCATATCCCAACTTGGCCAGATCTTGCAGGCCAAGTTATTTCACCAGTTTCATTGGGTCAGGGATCTTTGAAAGCAAAATGTACCCCCTGACTCCCAGCCTGGCCTTATGGCTAATCAGGTGTCAAAGACAAATTGGAGTGGCTGTGCTTAGTAGTTGCACAACTACCAGTGTTTGGTGTCTGGCCAGTCCAGGGGAGTTTGTTTCCACGCAAACCCCTGGAACCAGGCATTGGAATTCTTGCAGCAACCAATTTTTGGTAGTTTGCCCCTCAGTGTTCATTAGGAGATATTCTTCTGAAATAGAGCAAGTGACTAGAAGAGTTTGCGACTGCGTACCAAACATCAGCTTAGCTTCACTATCCCGGAAGGAGATGGTGGCTTGTAGTTTATGTAACAACTCTTGGCCCAGTAAGGGGTATGGGCAATCAGGCAAAACTAGAAAAGGGTGCAAACAGTACATTTTCCTATATCCATGGTCCAGGAAGTGGTACAGGTGCAGGATTCCATGTTTCCAGTAGCTCCTTGGATTAGGGTGCGTCTAGCCATATATGGTCCTGGGTCAGCATTTAATGAGGAGAATGTAGCTCCCATATCGACCAAGAATTCAGCTGGACTGCCCCCAACTTTTAATTTTACCATAGGCTCTTGGGTGCTTCACAAACCCTGGCCCCGTCATTTGCTAAAGGTGGTTTCGAGCCGATTCTGGCCTGGATTTTGGCCTGGCATTGAGGGCATTTATTCTTCCAGTGCCCTTTCTCTTTACAATAGGCACACTGATCTTTGTCTAACCCAGGTCTATTTGGTCCAGTCATTCTTAGGTTCCCTGTTGATCCCCGAGGTGGAAAGGCTCGTGGGTTTTCACTCGCCATAGTACTTAATAGAACCTTTGCTACTTTTCTAGTTTTTACAGTGTCCACATCTTCCCTGTTGTTGAACACCTTCTGGACCACCTCTATTAATTCAGAAAGTAATTTTCTCTCAAATGCTTCCAAACTCTGCAACTTCTTCTGGATATCAGGAGCTAACTATGTGACAAGCATGATATTAACTGCCCTGTGGTTTTCAGGAGCTTCAAGGTCTATTGGAGTATAATTCCAATAGACCTCAATTAATCTTTCTAAAAAGGCTGAGGGTGACTCATTGGGCTCTTGGGTAGTTTTGCTTACCTTTGAAAGATTAGTAGGCTTCTGGGCAGTGGCTTGAAGGCCCTGCAAAAGAGTCTGGTGGAACCGCTCGAGAGCCTCCTTACCTTGGTCTGAGTTGCAGTTCCACTCAGGGTGAGTAGAAGGAAAAACCCCCTCAATACATGCAGGATCCATAGTAGGCAGGCCTTCATGACCTAAAACTGCCTTTATTGCCTCCCTTTAGATCCTGTCTCTCTCTTCAGAGAGGAATAGGACCTGCAACAGCTGATGACAGTCATCCCAAGTGGGATTGTGGGTAGTGAATATTGTTTCTAAGAGGGTGATCAGCCCTTGGGGTTTTTGAGAAAATGGAGGGTTCTGATGCTTTCAATTGTACAGATCAGTGGAGGAGAAGGGGGCATATACTATAAATGGGAATCCATCATCTCCTACCCCAGGGCCTGCCTGATGCAAAGGCAAAAGGGGCACTGCACTTTTATCTTTAGGTGCCTGATATGGCATCCCCTTTTGAGTATGGGGAGGGCTAACCAAGGGGGTTTTCTCCAAGGTGGGGAGCAGGGGATAGAGGGGTTCAGGAGGGGCAGTTGAGGGTGCAGCAGGGGATAGAGGACTCCGGGGTTGGGGATGGTATGGGGGAGGTTCTTCTACTGGCTCTTCTGGTTCCCCTTGGAGTATGGTGGTTTCCAGGCCCTTAGCATGGGGTTTCAAGCGGAGCTGAGTTGCAGGCTGGACTGCACAACCTGCAAGACAAAATTTTAGCCCTTTTGGGATATCAGTTAACAGTTTAATTCACACATTGATGTATGGTATTTGGTCTGGGTGGCCAGGCTCCCCATAGATTATTCCCCAGACTCTTTAGGCAGTTGCAAAGTCGGTGGTTCCTTCAAAGGCTGGCCATTCCAATTCACAGAGAGTCCAGAGAGTCCCAGGGTTGACCTTGGCCTTGTATCAAGCTGCTGTCTTTCTGACCTCCTGAAAATTCTTAACAAAACAGTTAAGGGGTGTTGTAGGACAAGAAGAAGCAGACTGACCCATAGCGACAAATACAATGGACACAAGACAGAGACTTAGCAAGCTGGTTGCCAGAAGAGAGCTCACCACACACTTAACAACACACTTATGTAATCTACCCCCTGTAGACTACCAAGTGGCCGTAGATGATGTCTCACTGGCTGGCCTGGCTGAGGGATTAAAGCTGTGTATGGCAACCCTACAGCCCCCATTGGATCCAGACTCACCAGGACAGACCAGATGGTTTCTCAAACTGAATTGCCAAATTTCTCTCAGAGTGCTGTAGCCAGACTGAGGTTTTTCTGGGGCTGAGGAATGTCTCTCAGAGGCCTTCCCCTGGGATCCTCAGTGTGGCCAGCTCCACTCAGATCTCGCTGGGGTCTCCAGATGAAGTGGAACACTTCATACAGAAAGAAATTCAGCACCCAGACAATGTGGTCAATTTAGGAACCTTTATTTCTGCCTGGCTGGGGCCTTCTCCAGCAATATGGAGAGAAGAACCTCTGGCTTCCCATGGTGGGTTTTTATAGGGGATTTTAGCAGGGTCAGCATGATTAAGTAACTTTTTCATGCCCAAATACCAGATTGGTCAATTTTAAACAAAGAATCATTTTTCTCACATTGGAGAGGGTGATTGGCAATTTCAGATGTATATCTGTTTTATCTATATCCAGCAGAGCAAGCAAGCAACATTCCAGAAGCTAATGTTTGTGGCTAGCATTGGTGTTAAGGGGGCTGGGGTTAATCTTTACTAGTGGTGGTCTCACTGTTCCATGGTGGTGTGATCGGTCAAGCCCAGATGCATATCCGGGGTATTGTCCAAGCAAGTTTTATGGGCCTTAGGAATTTCCATCAGCATTACCTTGTTTAAAAATCTCCATTACAAACTGAAGCATCTCAGAAGATGTTTGGCTGCTCTCTGAATGGATGGGCCCAAGGAATTTCTTGGGGGCCATTCAGAGTTATGTCTCAGGTTCCTGCAACCCTGGGAATCAGAGACCATGCTGCTGTGCATTTCTGGGGCTGTTGTGTATGTGGGAGACAGACTGAACAGATCTCAGGTTTGGTTTTGGACTGAAGGTGCCAAGTCAAATATTGCCCCTTCTGGCAGAAGAGGCAAAAACTTCTTCCTTTTCTTACAGAGGTCTTAAAAGCAGTCATATGACTTTACTCTTTTCTAATTTCCCAGTTTGATGAGCTATCAAAAGGCCATTTAGTGGTTAGAGATCAATTGTTCTAGCTAATAGGCCTTGGGTCCCTGAGGCAATAACTTCTTTACTAGCAAATGCATTTTCAGTTTTATGCTTTTCAAGACTCTCCAAAGCATTTTAACACAAACCTATAATGAGAAATTCAGAAGTAGGAAGAAAAAATGTGGGTAAAGTTTAATTATGACAGGAGCCCCTGCCCTGTAACACCCTTGTAGAAGGGAACTCCAATGTCATCCATCTTGGCCCTGCTTACTGCCACCTTCCCACCCCATCCCAGACCATGTAGATGGGTGTGGTTAATAGGAAGGGGGGTCTGCAAAGGTGGAGACCCATGGAGAGGGACCCCAGCTCTGAATCATTACCCTGCCACCACCAAGGGAGAGGGTGGCAGAAGGCAATGGCTTGAGGACCAAGCCACCTGGCTGCTAAAAGGGCTTGAAAAAGCTTTGCAGCACCCAGCACTTTGCTGGGAGACCTCTATCTTGGCAGAGACTGGCTTTGAGCCCCTGCCCTTGCCCCAGCCCTCCTGGCCAGGGTCATGTCTCACAAGCCTGAACATGTGGCACTGAAGCAGAGAGTTCCTGAGAATTCCCCTCCTGGGAATTCATCTTGTGAGGGCTGGTAGGCAAACCAACATTTAAAAGGATAAGCAAAACAAGACATTAAACAGTCTGTAGGCCAGTTTCACTCATTAATAATCTCCTGGTTGGCTCACCAAATATGTTACCAGATTTGGTCTTATGCTGCAGAAATGAATTTCAGAGCGCATCAGGTTAGTTAGGCCAGTAATTTATTAAGGTAGGGAGGGAAGATAAATGGGAGAAAATAATAGATCATCGGTCCCCGGTAGAGTAAGGTGCTGAAGAGTGATAAACAGGGCTGAATTATAGACTGCAATTTCCCATTATAGATTATAAATGGCCTGTTAGATGCCTGTTGATCCATGCAGGGGTGACATGTTGAGAGCACGGTGCTCAAGAGAGCCAAGAGCAGGAACAGGGTCTACTTGACCTTTGTGCCTGCTTTTTAAACCATTAATTATTCCACCCCTTGGCTAATGGCATGGGAAGAGTCCCAGGTGTTTGCTGTTTTGATTGTTTACCCCACCCTTCAATCCCCTGGGTGGTCCCAATTCTAATGTCCCTGGAGAATATCCAGGGCTTCTCCTGGGAATCTCTGGGAATCTCATTCTGGGTGGCAGAAATCTCATGAGGGTCTTCCAGCAGCTATCTTGGTGGTATTGGTGTACACAAGGACTTCTTGTCAGGTTCCAGATCCATCTATTTATTCCCTATTTTATTAGCTGGCTTCAATTCCATTCCAAGATGTACACCTGAGAGAAATTCACTCATGCATATTCCAGGAAACATGCAGGAAAATGTCCATATCTTTACTGTTCCCAGAACAAAACCCTAGTTGGGAGGAATGAACAAAGTACTTTAATAGGACAGTGGATAAAATTAACTATGGTGTATTACAGAATGGACTATTTCATAAGAATAAAAATAAACTACAACAATGTTCAAACATATGGCTGCACCTTAGCAATATAATATTCAGGGGACAGAAAGATTCATAGATTGCCTAGATCGTAGTTATATTTTATAAAGTGTAAACATGAATATATAAAAATATATATTGAAAAACCATATAAAAGAAAGTAATGGAATAACCAACTCAGAATTTAACTTGGTTGCTTGAATTTAAGGATTGGAAAGTTAGGATACATACACTAAAAAAAGTTTAGAAGATGGGCCTTATAGTTACAACAAAAGTGGATTTCTTATCAATGAATTTAAAAATTGCATTTCCCATTCAGCCACAGTCAGAGCTGTGTAACCTCAGACCTCCCTTAATGATGCTGGTGTGCCTATGAAATGTAGAGCATGAGGCAAGCACTCTAGAAAGTGGGCATTGAATTGGCAGCTGAATTATGAGAGGAGGGTGGAAGGGGAGACACTGAACTTTTCATGGCCAGATCCATTCTGAAATTTACAACCACTTAATTCAATCAATCACTATGGAGAGAACAAAAAGGTGAGGTATGAAACCAAAAGTATTTATGGAAACCGGAGGAGTGGGAAAGATGATCTTCCAATATATAAAATCATTTCAATGTATTGAACTACCCTGGGGAAGGAAAAATATAATCATATTGATAGGCTAAAAAATTAAAGATCTAAGTTCTATGCTATTTACCTCCTGAAAATAGCATAGAACTTAGAGCTGAAATAAAAGTGGACAAAATAGACCTTAGCCAATTCTAAGATGAATCTTTTTTCTCATTTTAATGTCTCTGAAATATGTATATATGGTATTTTAAAATCAGTTATTCCTTACTATAATTTATTAAAGGTTATTTTGCTTTTATAGGAATATATAAAATAATGACACATCTTACAATAACTGGCTTCTTAGATTGAAGGAATTATGATTTTCAATTAAAAGAAGTCCAATACAACCATAGTAGTAGGTACATTGGACATATCCTTTCTTTTAAAAGAACCCACAATAATTCTGGCAAAAACAAATTCATTTATTTGAAAGGATAATAATTGAACCCAAAATATATGTTTGCTTATCATAGCCACAAGGCAATTAATTCAAAGAAAAATGTTAAAATTAGTAGAATATATATGAAAGATAATTGCAAAATATAGAAATATCTGGCCTGCATATATTTTCTGCTAGTATGTACAAAAGAAACTTGTTAGAAATGAAAACTACCATGGCCCAACCCAGGCATACGGAATCAGAATTGCTGGAGGTGGGCTGCCTGAATGTGCATTGTAATAAACTCCTTAAGTGATTTCTAATTATGCTAAGAGAAGCACAGGGAACTGCAATTTAAATTCCAGTTCTCTAACTTTATTCCTTGTAGTCAGAGTGGAAAGTAATGCAAGGACAGAAAGTTTTTGAGATTATGACTGGGGAAATTTCAAAGAATGAAAAGAGTGGGATGAAGCATGAAAAGAAAAATCAGAATTTGAATGGGGCAGAAATGAGAGAAATGAAACACAGGTATTGGATATCCTATGAAGT
Source organism: Tolypeutes matacus (assembly GCA_026826555.1). NCBI lineage: Eukaryota > Metazoa > Chordata > Mammalia > Cingulata > Chlamyphoridae > Tolypeutes > Tolypeutes matacus. Next base: position 868,628 of record JAKSZT010054101.1, on the reverse strand, counting down.
TCTTGATAATTCAACAATGTCAGGAATCTAGTTTGTGTTTTGGATGAAGAGCACATAGATGCCTCATATGTTATTCCAAAAGAAGAGATTGTGTACAGAGAAATAAAGAGGGAATGTCATGATGGAAGTGTGTAATTGTTACATAAATGAGCCAAAGCCCCTATATTACTGTCTGTAGTTCACAACAGCCTGGGGCACATTAGACTCCAAAAAACCCACCCTGATGCAAAACTCAAATATTTACAAGTCCAAATGGTTTAAAAATAGCCCACAAAGTGTTTCTTATCCATTTAGAGCTCATCTATTTTTCATACCCTGCAAAATTGTGTCTGGTATTTGCTAGCCATAGAAAATGTAAAATCCTGTTGCTATAAGTTCTGTGCCTAGAAAATCTCTGATCCTGAGCCACCCCACCATGCAGATTCTGAAACATCACCCTGAGTGTTATGACTCTACTTCCATTGTCCTCTTCCACTTCTGATGGTCCCTTGAAGCATCTGGAAGGTTGTGTTGGGAAGAATCACCCCTCTTTGTTCTAGTTCCATCAATTAAATTTTGTATGTTAGTGCAATCTAATGGTCAAAATTCTTAATTGGCTCTGAAAACCTCAAAAGTGATCACACTGCAGTCATGAATTGAGGATTATGAGGTATAATTAAAAAAGAAAATCAAAACTCATAAAAAGTCCCTGTCAACTTTTTATGATACATTTTCCTAAAAATTTTGTACAGATCAGTAGAAAATAAGGAAATGGATGTTATTTGCCAATGGAGAATTTGGCAGAAGACGCTATCAATTCAGGGCAAAGGCATTAAAGTGAAACAAAGCTGGGTTTAATCCCTTTTCCAATCCTTCATATACCATGCCTAATTTGGGAAGAAACTGCATTTGTACAATAATTTAGAGAACAATATAAATATGCTAATTGATTTATAATCATATATTCTTAGAAACCAACATTTATAAAGATTTATTTTTATTTACTTATTTACCCCCCCCCGGGGTGTTTGTGCTCCCTGTATCCATTTGCTATGCATTTTTCTGTGTCTGCTTGTTTCACTTTATTGCATCATCTTGCTGCACCAGCTCACCACACCATGTGGGCCTTCAGGTCATGGTGCCACATGGGCCAGCTTGCCTTCATCAGGTTGCCCCAGGAACCAAACCCAGGGCCTCCTGTATGGTAAATGGGAGTCCAACCACTTGAGCCACATCCACTTCCCAAAACCAAAATTGTAATGCTTTACAGTGTATTCCACATCAAGAAACCAAACTTGCAGATGTTGTGGATGGTTATTGCCAAAAAAAAAAAAATGATGTTGAGTAATGTATAACAACATGATCTTAGAAATAAATAAGTTCAAATCCCCAAATGGTATGTTTACATTGGTAAATGAAATTTCATTATATAGATATACTTTTTAAGGGAACAAAAGCTGTCCCAAGGAAACTGACCCACAGCCTGGGGTAAAAAAGGGAGTAGCCATGAACCTGAGGCTTCTGAATTCAAGGCTGGCATATCCTGGGGCCCAGAAACCTCTTCTGGTGCATCCCAGGCCTACTCTTCACAGTGGGGAAAGTGCTGCTCCATCACCTCTGTCTTGGACAAAGGGACACAGAGTGTGTGGGATTCAGAAGCCACCAACAAATGCCTCTTTATGTTCTTCTTGATTTTTAGGCAGTTCTAAAGCTAGTAGGAAATTCAGTGGGGACATTATTCCTAGGAGAAAATTTGTTGAGAAGGCAAGGCCTGATGATGTTAAACTAAAATTTCAATAATCTTAGACCACATTATCCAAAGTTAAGCTTGTATTGGTGATAGATTTATTACATGGTTAAAAGAGGAAGTATTACTGAGCCTGGGGAAGGAAAGATATTTTTGAGGGGGAAATCCTACTGCTAGTGTGGTGGCAGAGATGGAAACCTAGGTCTCCAAGCAGGCAAATGCTTAGGGAATGCATAAATTTATATTTGAGATGTGGACAAGGCCCATCAGGGGTAGTTGCTCTATTCTTAATTTGGACTTTAATCATTTCAGTTTTGTTTCTTACTGACAAATTGCTATATTCAATAGTCCTCAGAATGTGTGTGCAAGTGTGTAACTGCATCAAACTAAGGTATCCGGATCCAGAAACCAACTAAGTTAAAGAGCATTTATATCACTTTCATGAGTGACCTCCAATAAGATACAATGAAGACTCCAATAATCTTCATTGTATCATCTTTTTAATGGAAAACCAAATCTGCTGTCATTTTACACGGTCATTTTTATGAGTACATTTGATAGTAAAAGTTAATGTTTACATAATAATGCTTATTTTCACTATTATTGATATTGTGATGGAAACATACCTTAATGAGAACAACGTAAAATGGATCCTTTTTGAAGCATTTTTTTCTGCATGTTTATTGTTTTCTTCATTCTTGTATCATGTCCATGGTGAAATCACATTGTAATACATACTTCTTCATCTGTGTCAAATATTGCATTGACAAAATCATCAATGGATAAAAATACAGACTTTGGAGACTTACAGGAAGATGGCAGGCTAGAAAGACATGAGACTCTCTCCTCTCACAGCAAAAATAACTAGAAGACAGGCAGAAAAGTCGTGGAAAAATATTCTAGGGTTTAGGACTCCAGGGTAAGGCTGGGCAACACCAAGAAGAGAGAGGGGTAAAGGAATAGAATCTTGACGGCAAAGCTCTCAGTTAAAGTGGAGCTTCCAGTGCCCTCCCCCACCCTAGAGACAATTTTGAATTCTAATGCCTGGACCCAGTGGCTACAGTCAAAGAGTGCCACAGGGATTCACCTCCCCAGGAAATGGGAGAGAAAGGGATGCAGACTAAGGCTGGCCCAGCTTTTGAACCACAAATTTGGTCTGATGTGTCCAACCAGCCCTTCCAGGCCAGGAGGGGCTATGCCATTGTTTGCCTTGGGAGCCAGCATAGGACAAAAGAGATCAAGCCCTCTCAATCACCCTCCCTACTGACCTGGACTGGTTGTTGATGCAGTGAGGATTGGAATTATTTCCTAACCAGGAAAGGAAAGGGGCTGCCAGCAAAGGCTTGAGAACAACTTCTGAGAAAGCTTGAATAAGGAGGCTCATATCCTCCAGGCTGAGTTGCAGAGAACACACTCCAACCAGGATTTGAACTGAGAGGGTTGCTGAAGCATTCCATCTGCTGGCCCACAAAGGAATTACATTTGAAGAAATTAAAAGTAAATAATGAGGGAAGCAGATGTTGCTCAAGTGATTGGGCTGCCATTTACAATATGGGAGCCCCTGAGTTTGATTCTCAGGCCTCCTGGTAAAGATAAGCTGGCCCACATGGCACAGTGAGCTGACAGCACACATGGCATGGTGAGCTGGTGAAGCAAGGTGATGCAACAAAGGGAGACAAACAGACACAGAAAAATGTACCACAAATGGACACAGTGAACACAATCAGCAAGGACAGTATAAATAAATAAAATAAAATGAAAAATAAATTAAAACCTTTTTAAAAAAGTAAATAAGAGAAGCTTTTCCTACCCTTTACAGCCTCCCTCCCCAAGGCCCTTGGAATAGGGTCCACAACCCACTACTGGTTCCAGGGCCTAGAATTGAGCAACTAACAGGGACAAGAACAGATTGACCCAAAAATCAAAGAACAGTACTAACACACAGCCTCTTGCCACTAAAACCCTATGAAAGAGAGAGAAATTGAACATCAGAGCAAACTCATCAAGATAATCACATGCCTAAACATCCATGAAAAATAAGCCATAACAAGAAAATGGAAGAAATAGCTCAAGCAAAGGTCTCATATAAAGGGTCCACATGAGACACAGGATATGAGACAACTACACAATGTGATTCATACAAATTTCCAAAACCAAATTAATAAGTTGAAAGACAATAAGGCTAAAGAGATAACATCAAGGAGACACTGAGTGAGCACAAATAATTTGAAACCTGAATAGAAAAATAACAGAGCTCATGGGAATGAAAAACATGGCAATGAATGGATCACACAGCCTGTACTCAGCCCTGTTGTGTGTGGTATCCCATGCTATGAAACACTCCTAATTCTTACATCTCTGAGATTTTTACTTTTTGAGACATCAGCCCATGACTTTTACAGAAATTACCTCACATACAGCTAGAATGTTCCCCATTGTGTAGGTGGGGAGATTGGGGAGGCACTGAGAGATAAACTAATAAGAACCGGGTCACAAAACTGAAAAGAAGTAGTATCCAAGTTTGAATCCAGCTCTATCTGTTCATGCCAGGAATCCTGTCTCTACCCAGTGTTTCTCAGGCTGCTGTGGGGATGGATATGTTGATGAAACTCTGTCCAGTTTATAGGAGGACATGGTTGAGGATGATGCATAGCCAGCAGTCCTGAACAGCCTTCATGGTGGTCATATGCACTGAGAGTTGTCAGGTAAGTGTGGTGACCTCATTTCCTTGGTGACAGAGCACAACAAAACTTGGAACCCTGGTAACCTGGCACCAAGATTCTACAGAGAGCTCCCTACCCAGCTCACTTAGGCAGAGATGCTTGAGAGGGCAAGATATTCTCCTACTGTGTTCCTAGATCCAAATGTACTTGCCTCAGGAATACTGGGAATAAGACCTTTTTAAATTGATGTAGATTTTGACCCAGCCCTGAACCATGAAGAAGTGGTCCTTAGCCAGGATATTCCAAAGGTAACATATCATGAACCAGAGTCATCCAATTCAGGTCATGTCACCACTTTCATCCTACCTGGGTAGCCCCCAACCCCCTCATTTCAGTATTTGGGAAGCCTGAGGACCAGGATCACCTTGGGCAGGAGCAGTTTGTCAGGGTTTGGAAACATGTTGGGCCCTTTGGATTCATATCTAGGTCGTGGGTGGCTGATAGGAAGGCAAGTGGAGATGGAGGAGGCAATAGCCCTTATAAATGTTAAACCTGGGACTCATTTCAAGTGGGCTGGAGACGTGTTGACACCCTTCTGTGCCTAATCTGGGTCACATCCTCCTGACATCTCCTGCCTGGCTACTGGGCACTGTGTTTAAAAAGCCCCTTGCAGGAGACTGGTGAGGAGCAGCTCAAGGGTGCTTGCATTTCTGCACCCAGGTGGGAGTATGTGGGGTGGCATCTCCACACCAGAGTCCTGAGAAAGCTGGAGAAGCCCAGAGCACCCAGATCCTATCTGGTGCCTTTCTCTGGGGCCCTCCCATGGACTTGCCATTGTTGGGGTCCACAGTCCCATTCCCAAAGGCTTATGAGCCTCCATCCCTCACCCACCCCAACACTCTGGGAAGCCCTCTTCTTGACAAGGTGGAAAGTCACTTTTCACACATTTGTAGGAGCATCTGAAAAGAGATGCCAATATTGTTTTAACAGTCACTGAAGCCAAGGTTGCCTTTGCATTTCATTGCTTTTTTTATTGCCATTCCCTGAACCCAGGTGTACCCTGGAGCACTTGACAGGACTGTCCTTCACACCATCTCTAAGCCATATAAGTGTTCATGTCTCAAGAACATGGTTTTTACTCTTAAGGAAAGGGACTCATTTTATCATATAAAGGGACTCACTTTATGAGATGTGCATGTGCAAAATGCACACTCACATAACACATCCCCTTGAACTACCCAGGCCAGAAATTGTGACCTCCTTCAGCTGAATAATATTCCAAAAGAGAGGATGTATATAGCAGCAGTTCAACCTCTCCCTCCTTTCAAATCTTGAAGGGATTCCTTTCTGGGGCCATTTCCTCAATGCTGTAGAGAACATCTTACATGCATCCCAATGAGCTGTTCCCCCTCCCTGCGTGCCAGGATAGACTGTCAGGAATGTGATGGCTTAGCGAATGCTTAGGGAAATTTAGCAGGTTGAATGATAGGACTTCCAGAAGACTGCAGAGGTTCAGGTCTCTGCATCCTCTAGCCCTGGCAGTTAACATTATCTTTCATTTTGACTAATCTGGTGATGGGGGGGTGAATGTTACTGCTTGGGTGCCTTGATTTGCAATTGTCCCATAAGATGTGGAGCTCCACCAGTCTGCCATTTGCACTTGCCCTTCTCTGAGTCTGCAGTTCAGATCCTGTGTCCTATTGGGGTCTTTCTTCTTCCCGGAAACTCCTGATGTTTTCCACTTTGCCAGAGCAGGGATCACCATGACTACAAATTCTCATAACTCCCTTTAATGCAAAAGACAGAAAAATGAGTGTGTTGCTTAGAAATCAAAGGTGTTCTCATAATCCTGACTTCTCTGTGTATTGTCTCCAAAGTGGTGAGGATGAGATGTGAACATACCATTTTCCTCCATGTCTAGAGCAGACCTTGCCTCCCATAGGACTGAGGCAATATCATGGGGCCCCAGTGCTAATGGCTCTGAGTTCTGACCTGTGTGACCCTGAACAGCCACTTGATGATTCCTTAACTCTGGAAGGGGATGATTTGTGAGGACTCATGGGGATCATGGTCTTTCCAGGCAGTGCAACAGGGGGGTCCTAGTGCTCCTCAGCTATCAGAATGATGGGAAGGATCTAATAATTTAATTATTTTCAAATATCAGTTTGGCTTTTGAGGCCAGGAACTTTTTCTGCTAGAAGCACCCCTGCCCAACTACTTGCCTCAAGGTAAAGAGGGCTTGGGCAGTGCATGTCTGCACACCCCATGCTCCTAGGGTACATAGGCAAATGCTGACTGTGTGCTCCTGCTCTGCACCCTCCCAGTGTGGAAACAAGTTAGCACTGAAGAGGCCCAGAACAGCCAGATGCACACTGACACTTGGAGTAGCTCATGGAACCCCTGGTGCCTGTGTCCTGGAGGGTGCCCTATCCTAACTACAATTTTACTCACAAATTACCTGGCCTTCAACTCCATCAAGCAGGTGCTAGATGAGCTGTTAATAAGGTGAGCCCCTGCTTCTCCTCCACAGTGATGGCTCTGCCATGCACCAGCAGATGACTGGGGAACATCACTGCAGACTCTAGCCTCAGTTTACTCCTCTGAAAAGAGGTGTGGTAGCAAGAAAAACTTCCTGGGGTCCTCATCAAGACTACAATGGGCTGAGCCAGTGAAGGGGATTCCCTTTGCCTGCTTTTCAGAAAGGGTGGTCAATGGGGAGGGCTTGTCCAGCTGTAGTACTTTCCTTTCCACTTGAAGAGGCTCTGCCCCAATGTGACATTTGGAAACTTGAATTCCCATTGAAAGGAGGTTTGAGATTCCATCTCTGTGGGTCCCATAGTCATACAGCCTGAGCTGGAATCACTGGCAGGTGGCAGAAGAACTGGGGGCACCATTACTTTTGGGGGATGGTGCAGTTCAGGTCTGTTTCATTCTGCAATATCTAGAAAGTGTCACCTATGTGCAGGTACTTTCTAAGGCCCTTAGCTGACTTCACTGAACAAAGTCAGAAAATTCCCTGCATAGTTGGTCTTCCCTTCCTTTCAGGGAGTCAGGCAGCAGCACTAGACAATAACAACCAAAGGTGCATGTGGGAATGTATAGGTGGCATCCTCCTGTCTCCTCCAGATATGGAGAGGACCACAATTCTTGAGATGGGGATGGAGAATGCCAGGAATGTCTGAGGAAGTGAGTGAGCTCTGGTTGAGGAGAGCAGACTCCTTCTTCCCAGACAGGATGGGAACTGTGGGCTGGTGGCAGGAAGAACAGAAGAAAACTCTGGCTCCCATGATTCTCACTGGAGAACAGAGACCAGGGGTCAATTCCCTGCAGTAGGACAGGATGAAAAGAGAATTGTGGAAAAGTTCTAGTGTACAAGGTACAGAGGGAACCCTGGATGCTCCAAGCCCACCCAGTTCCCACCCCAGATCTGCTTGCCCCTCCACCCTACAACACACCAGGGACCCAGAGCTGGAGGTGGGGTGAGATAGCAGCTCAGAAATCTGCCTCAATACTCAGGCCTGTGAACCTAGCTCCTGGGGGCCAGGGGTGGTCTGTGCCCATGCCCTTTGGGAGACCTGTGTCAGGGGCAAGAAAATTCCCAAACATGGATTGCAGAGGAAGAGGCATGACTTCAGTGCATGGACAACAGATTGAGGGGTCACAAGGGACCAGGACAGCCTATGGCAGGAGGCAGGCAATTGTCTCTCATAGGTCAGGCTTTTATGAATCTCAAACTGTGTGTCAGTGCTGTGCAGTTACCAGAGCACAGAGAAAACCTCCCTGTACTCATAGAGGTAAAGTTCTGTTGGGTGGTTGCTCAGGGGAAACAGAGAAGTATGTGTGGCATCTGTGACATAGGCCCTGTCATGAGAGGGTGGTAATTAGAGGGCCATGCAGCCTCAATGGTCATTTCTTTCATGCTGCTGTTTGCCTACTACCAGCACCATCTCCTGCATCTGGTGCACTTGGTTGGATGAATACCCAGAGGATTTTTTCTGGCCCCTGGACTTTCCCTGCCTCAAGCAGCTGGTGGCCTTTGTGAGGTCAGCCTTTCTGGGTCTGACCTGGAGAGTCATGCTCAAGTTCTCCATTCAAGGCTGGAGCCCATGGAGCTCAGTGAGACAGGCAGAGGGTGAATAGCACTGGGACTGAACACATATTAGCCTGTGGTGAAGGAGACAGTGCTGGGTCACACAATGAGGAACCTACAGAGGTTGCCTTTGTATGCAGAATAAAGAGTTTCTCAGGACACTAACCTGGGAGCTTGCAACCTGGGAAGACTTCATTGTGGTGGCATGCTTGAGTAGAGCTGCTGGTGCAGACAATGCACTCATTCCTATATTGGGGAAGGCCAATAGAAAGCCAATCCTTTTGATGCATCTTCTTCCTTTTCCTGCTTTATGTCAGACCCAGGGTTGCAAGCCACTTCAGTGACACTTCCAGAGCCATTTCAATGACTGACACCAGACATCATGCTTACTGTATAGCTGCAGGCACCCCTGGCTCTGCCTCCAGTGCAACCTCCAGAGGTTGTATCATCACTGGTTTGAGGGGCAGAGCCTGTGACATCACCAGCTACAACATCATTTATGAAACTGGCCAAAGCTCCAAAGGCACCTCTATTGCCACCTCAGAGGTTCAGTTATTGATGACTTCTAATCTGGAGCCATCCACCTTACCAGAGAATCACCATGTCTGGGACTGGAGGCAGCTCCATCACCAACTCTGCTGTCATCTCTGGAAGTTGTGTCATTGCCAACTACAAAGCTGGAGCCAATTACTTCACTACCAGTAATACAAGTGCCAGAGATGGTGGTAGATCTGATGCCATCCCCACTGCCACCTCTGGATCTGAAATCTGTGACAGCCTACCTTCACCTTAAGAGAATTCCTGCTCCATACCTGAGACCCTATATATTGGGCTGAGTAAGGTGAAGTCTCACCTCCTGACATTCCCTCCCAAGCTGGTGGCAGAACAGAAGACATTGATAGATGTGGTGAGCAGCTGAGCTTGGCAGGGTGGAGCTGGGGGCTCTTCTGTGGAATTTGCTCTCTCTGACTTGCCATTCCCTGAACTGTGTTCCAGTGACCTGAGTCTAAATGTCAGATCCAACATTCTCCAACCAGATGACATTGACAAGTTTCTAATTCTGAAGACCTTGTGTTCCCCATTTTCTAGTAGATCATAGGAGACTAACCAAAGAGATAGAACAAATGAAGACTTGTCAGTGGCCTGGCCTATTGGGAAGCAGAGGGGGAGATTTCAAAGGTGCAGCCTGGTCCATGACTCACTCACTCATATTTACAGGAGGACTCCAGAGCCTAAAAATGATGGGGGACTTCCAGGAAGATGGCGGACTAGTAAGACATGGGAATCTTTTCTTCAGAAAAATAGCTAGAGGACAAGCTGAAACAGCCCTGAAAAAGATCTTCTAGGGTTTAGGTCAGCAGGTGAAGGCTGCACACCACCCAGAGGAGAGAGGGACAGAAGAGGGAAATCATGACTACAGAACTGTGAGTTGCAAGTAGCAGCTTCTGCTGCTGCCAGCACTCTCCCCCACACTCTTCAGAATTCTCAGGCCCCTGGGCCTGCGACCACAGACAAAGGGGGCTTAAGGGATCTGCCACTCCTGGAAAGGGGAGAGAGAGGGACACAGCCTTAGGCTGACTCAGGTTCGGACCTGAAATTTGGGCTGCAGAGCCCCACGGACCCTTCCACACGGCCGGTTTGCCCTGGGAGCCTTGAAAGGACTGGAGAAATCTGATCCTTGCAACCTCCCTCTCTTCTAGCCTGGACTAATTGCTGAGGACACCATGGGAGAGGGGAGAGAGAGCCTGGGGCTGACCCTGCTTTGGACTCCCAAGTTTGGTTTGCCCTGTCCCAAGAGCCCTTCCAGGCTGGGTGGGACTGCGCCATTGTTTGCCTTGGAGCCTGCAAGGGGCTAAAGATATACAAACCTCCCAATCTCATCCTCTACTAACAGGGACTGATAGTTGAGGATTCATAAGGGAGTGGAAATATTTCCGAGCTGGGAAAAGGGGGGAGCTACGAGAGAAGTCTGGAGAACTGTCTCAGAAAGTTTGAATCACGGGGCTCCTAGCCCCCAGACAGGAAGCTCTATCACATTGATCTGGTCTGTGTCACAACAAATACGCTCAGACCAGGCATTGAATTGAGAGCAGCCAACAAGCAACATCTCCTGGCAGACTAAGGAAGTACACATAAGAAAATTAATAAGTAAGAGAGTATTTTCCTGGCCTCTATAGCCTCCCTGCCCAAGGCCCTAGGAAACGACTCTACAACCAATTACTGGGTCCAGTGCCCAGTTTTGAGCAACCAGCAGAACAATCCTAACAATCAAGGTTGAGCCAAAAATCAAAGAGCGGTGGTAACTCACAGCCTCCTGCCACTAAAACCCCATAAAAGAGAAAGAGATAGAGCATCTAAGTAAAATACAAACTAACCAGATGCCTAAGCACCAACAAAAAATTACGGGCCATACTAAGAAAATAGAAGACATGGCCCAAGAAAAGGAATACAGCAAAGTCCCAGAAGAGATGCAGAATTTGAGAGAACTAATCAGTGAGATGAGCACACATTTCCAAAATCAAATTAATGAGATGAAAGAGAATATAGTTAAAGAGATCAATGACATCAAGAAGTCATTGCGCGAACGTAAAGAAGAATTTGAAATCATGAACAGAAAAGTAATGGAGTTCATGGGAATGAAAGACAATAGGTGAAGTAAAAAATACATTTGAAGCATACAACAGCAGACTCGAAATGATAGAAGAAAGAATAAGTGATACTGAAGACAGAGCAGCTAAAATTGAAGAGAGAAAAGAACAGAGAGAGAAAAGAATGGAAAAAATTGAGCAGGGGCTCAGAGAGTTGAATGACAACACAAAACACAAGAACTTACGTGTCATTGGAGTTCCAGAAGGAGAAGAGAAAGGAAAAGGGGCAGAAAGAGTATTTGAGGAAATAATAGCTGAAAATTTCCCAACTCTCACGAAAGAAATGAACTTTCATGTCCAAGAAGCACACCGTACCCCAATAAGAATAAATCCAAATAGACCTACACCAAGACACATATTATTCAGAATGACAAATGTAAAAGATAAAGAGAAAATGCTCAGAGCAGCAAGAGAGAAACAAACGATCATGTACAAAGGACGTCCAGTAAGACTTTGTGCAGATTTCTCTTCAGAAACCATGGAGGCGAGAAGACAGTGGTATGATACAATTAGGAAACTGAAAGAGAAAAACTGCCAGCTGAGAATTCTTTACCCAGCAAAACTGTCCTTCAAATATGAAGGTGAATATAAAGTATTCACAAACAAACAGAAACTAAGAGAGTTTGCAAAAAAGAATCCACCTTTGCAGGAAATATTAAAGGAAGCCTTAGAACCTGAAAGAAAAAGACAGGAGAGAGAGGCTTGGAGAAGAGTATAGAAGAAAGAAAAGCAGAAAGGATAACCAAAAGAGTAAAAAGAGAGACAAAAATAAGATGACATATGAAAACCAAAGAATAAAATGGAGGAAATAAATAGTGCATTTTCAGTAATATCATTGAATGTGAATGGATTAAATTCCCCAATCAAAAGATACAGGCTGACAGAATGGATAAAAAAACATGAGCCATCCATATGCTGCTTACAAGAAACTCATCTCAGACACAAGGATATAAGCCAGCTGAAAGTAAAAGGTTGGAAAAAGATACTCCATGCGAATAGTAAACAGAAAAGAGCAGGGGTAGCTATACTAATATCAGACAAAACAGACTTCAAATGCAAAAAAGTGATAAGAGATGCGGAAGGCCATTATATATTAATGAAAGGGACAATCCTCCAGGAAGATATAATAGTCATAAATATCTACACACCTAACCAGGGTGCCCCAAAATATATGAGACAAACTCTGGCAAAACTGAAGGGAAAAATAGACATTTCTACAATAATCGTCGAGGACTTCAACACCTCTCTCACATCATTAGATAGAACAACTAGACAGAAGATCAACAAGGAAACAGAGAACTTGAACAATATGATAAACAAGTTAGACCTAACAGACATATACAGAACAATGCATCCAAACTCAGCGGTTTATACATTCTTCTCAAGTGCCCATGGATCTTTCTCCAGGATAGACCACATGTTAGGTCACAATACAGCTCTCAATAAATATAAAAAGTTTGAAATTATACACAGCACCTTCTCAGATCATAATGGAATGAAACTAGAAATCAATAACAGACACGAAAAAAGGAAATTTGCAAATCTGTGGAGACTGAACAACACACTCCTAAATATTCAGTGGGTCAAAGAAGAAATTGCAAGTGAAATCAGTAAATATATTGAGACAAATGAAAATGAGAACACAAAATATCAAAACTTATGGGATACAGCAAAGGCAGTCTTGAGAGGGAAATTTATAGCCATAAATGCCTATATTAAGAAACAAGAAAGAGCTAAACTCAAAGATTTAACTAAACAACTTGAGAAATTAGAGAAAAAACAGCAAACCAATCCCAAAGCAAAAAGAAGGAAAGAAATAATAAAGATTAAAGCAGAAATAAATGAAAATGAGAACAAAAAAGCAATAGAGAAAATCAACAAAACCAAAAGCTGGTTCTTTGAGAAGATCAATAAAATTGACAAACCCCTCGCTAGACTAACAAAGGAAAAAAGAGAGAAGATGCAAATAAATACAATCAGAAATGAAAGGGGGGAAATTACAAATGACCTCACAGAAATAAAAAGAATCATAAGAGGATATTATGAGAATCTATTTGCCAACAAACTAGACAACCTGGATGAAATGGACAAATTTCTAGAAACTCATAACCAACCTACACTGACACAACAAGAAATACAAGAACTTAACAAACCAATCACAATTAATGAGATTGAATCCATCATCAAAAATCTCCCAGCAAAGAAAAGTCCAGGACCAGATGGTTTCACAGGTGAGTTCTACCAAGCATTTCTAAAAGAATTAACACCAATCCTGTTTAAACTCTTCCAAAAAATTGAAGAGGAGGGAAAATTACCCAACACATTTTATGAAGCCAACATCACCCTAATACCAAAGCCAGATAAAGATTCCACAAGAAAAGAAAATTACAGACCAATCTCTCTCATGAACATAGATGCAAAAATTCTCAACAAAATACTTGCAAATCGAATCCAACAGTATATCAAAAGACTTATACATCACATCCAAGTGGGATTTATTCCTGGTATGCAAAGCTGGTTCAACATAAGAAAATCAATCAATGTAATACACCACATTAACAAGTTGAAGGAAAAAAACCACATGATCATCTCAATAGATGCAGAAAAGGCATTCGACAAAATCCAACATCGTTTTTTTGATAAAAATACTTCAAAAGATAGGAATAAAAGGAAAATTCCTCAATATGATAAAAGGCATATATGAAAAACCCACAGCCAACATCATACTCAATGGGAAAAGGTTGAAAGCTTTCCCCCTAAGATCAGGAACAAGACAAGGATGCCCACTGTCACCATTGTTATTCAACATTGTACTAGAAGTTCTAGCTAGGGCAATTAGACAAAACAAAAAAAATAAAGGCGTCCAAATACGAAAAGAGGAAGTAAAACTCTCACTGTTTGCGGATGACATGATCCTGTATTTAGAAACTCCTGAAGTATCCACAACAAAGCTACTTGAACTAATGAGTTCAGCAAAGTGGCGGGATATAAGATCAACACGCAAAAATCAGTAATGTTTTTGTACATTAGTACTGAACAATCTGAGGAGGAAATCAGGAAGAAAATTCCATTTTCAATAGCAACAAAAAGACTCAAATACCTAGGAGTTAATTTAACCAAGGAAGTACAGGACCTATATGCAGAAAACTACAAAACAATGCTAAAAGAAATTTAAAAAGACCTAAACAAATGGAAAGACATTCCGTGTTTATGGATTGGAAGAATAAATATCGTGAAGATGTCAATCTTGCCCAAACTGATTTATAGATTCAATGCAATACCAATCAAAATCCCAACAGCTTACTTTACAGAATTAGAGAAGGCAATTACCAAATTCATCTGGAAGGGTAAGTGCACCCGACTAGCCAAAAGTATTCTAAAAAAGAAGAGCAATGTGGGAGGAATTTCACTGCCTGACCTTGAAACATATTACAAATCTACAGTGGTCAAAACAGCATGGTACTGGCATAAAGATAGACATATCGATCAGTGGAATAGAATTGAGAATCCAGAAATAAACCCTCACCTATACAGTCAACTGGTTTTTGACAAACCTACCAAGCCCACGCTGATGGGAAAAAATAGTCTCTTCAACAAATGGTGTTGGGAGAACTGGATATCTATAACCAAAAGAATGAAAGAAGACCCCCTATCTCACCCCCTATACAAGAATCAACTCAAAATGGATCAAAGATCTAAATATAAAGCAGGACCATAAAACTACTAGAAGAAAATGTAGGGAAACATCTTCAAGACCTTGTAGTAGGTGGTGGTTTCTTGGACTTCACACCCAAAGCACGTGCAACAAAAGAAAAAGTAGATAAATGGGACCTCCTCAAAATTAAACTCTTTTGCACCTCACAGGATTTTGTCAGAAGGGTGAAAAGGCAGCCGACTCAATGGGAAAAATTATTTGGAAATCACATATCTGATAAGGGTTTAATATCCAGGATATATAAAGAGATGTTACAGCTCAACAATAAAAAGACAAATGACCCAATTAAAAAATGGGCCAAAGACTTGAATAGACATTTCTCCGAAGAAGAAATACAAGAGGCAAAAAAACACATGAAGAAATGCTCAACATCACTCATGATTAGGGAAATGCAAATCAAAACTACAATGAGATATCATTTCACACCTATCAGAATGGCCACTATTAAAAAGACAGAGAACTACAAGTGTTGGAGAGATGTGGAGAGATAGGAACACTTCTTCACTGTTGGTGGGAATGCAGGATGGTACAACCACTATGGAGGACTGTTTGGCAGTTCCTAAAGAAGTTGCCACGTGGTCCTGCAATACCACTACTGGGTATATACCCAGAAGAACTGAGAGCAGTGACACGAACAGACATCTGCACACCAATGTTCATAGCCACATTATTCATCATTGCCAAAAGTTGGAAACAACCCAGGTGTCCATCAACAGATGAATGGATAAACAAACTGTGGTCTATTCACATGATGGAATAATATGCAGCTGTAAGAAGAAATGAAGTCATAAAGCATATGGCAACATGGATGAATCTGGAGGACATTATGTTGAGTGAAGCAAGCCAGACACAAAAGGACAAATACTGTATGAATGCATTACTATGAACCAAATATACTGTGAAATATATTGTTTGATTCACACACAAAAAAAAACCAAAAAAAAAACAAACAAAAAACAAAACAACAAAAAATTTTACATGTATCCATTACATTTAATTGAGAAATGTATATATTTATTCATCTGTGTTTACTTTTCAGTTTTTTTATTGCTTATGTTTTCAATTATTAAATGTACAAAATAAAGTTAAAAAAAAGAAATAAGAAGAAGAAAAAAAAAAGATGGGTAGTGGACATGAGGGGAGGCATCCAAATGAAGCCCTTGATTGTAGTCCCAATAGGGAATGGGCATCTGAACAAAGAGAGGCACCAGAGGAAATATCTGGAGGGGCAGAAGTGGCTTTTTCATTATGTTGGTTATGGGACCCTGTGTGGTGCATGGATAGAGTGAGGATGGACTTGAGGAAGATATAGCTCTCTCCTCTCTGCCAGCAAAGGATCCTGCTTCTCACATGTACTGGGCAGCCCGAGGGGGCAGAGATATAAACCAAGGGAACCCATCCAGGCTAAAGCCACACCCTCAGCCTGAAGAAGAGATCACTGTTCCTTGGCTTGGGAATTGCACCCTTGTCTGGGTGTTGCATAACTGGGTGACACTACAGTCCTCCCCAGGAACTGTTCAAGAAGATGGTGCCATATTGTTGTCTGAGCTCCATCTGGTTCTAGCACCACAAGAAGGACAAGGAGCACCTGGCACCCTTCATCTCTGCCTCTGTCACCCAGTTCAATTATGTGGCCAACAGGATCATCACCACCTGCCTTGGAGACAAGAGCATGAAGGCAACAGATAGGGTCAGAGTGGTGGAGCACTGGATTGAGGTTGCCAAGTTATGCCAACTGAGTGTGGTTCTCTCACCCAGGTTCTGGATCTCACCCTTCCTTTTTAATCAGTCCTCAGGATTGAATTCTGTGCTCACATCCCCTCCACAGTTCCCAGACCATAACTCCTTTCCGGCATGTCCCAGGAGCAATGAACTTACTTCCCATCTACTTTCCATCTTTAGATTGAGTTAAAGTTCTCCTACCTGTGAGTGTCACCTGCCGTGCCCAAGGTGTGCCCTTAAGGGCTTTCTTGGCATCAGCATCTTCCAGGATGTGAAAAGCTGGCAGAGGGAAAGAGATGATGGAGGAGGGAGCTCAGCCTCTTCCCACTGTTACTTTGTCCTTCCCCAGGAGTGCCAAATCCTCAGGAACTTCTCTTCCCTCCATGCCATCATCTCTGCTCTTCAAAGCAATTCAACTCACTGCCTGAAGGAGACTGGAAGGAAGTTTTCAGGTGGGCTAGCCTCTCACCACAGTAGCCCCAGGTGGACCAGGGACCTATCCAAGGGTGGGCATTATGCCTCAGTGGTCTGGGCCCTGCTGGAAGGTAGCACTTCCTGGGGCCAGGACCCCTTCTGGGTTGGGCTCCCAGTCTCCCTGTTACCTGAGGACAGCAGCTCTTCCTGAGGACAGGAGCTGAGCCACATGGGAGTTTTCCAAGTGTTGACTACAAGTCCCCACAATATTTTATCCAATTGAGATAAAAATTGATAAAAATCTGCTCAGGTGCATTGGCATGTGAGTGCCATCTCTGCCACCTGAGAGCTCACCCATCAGTATCCTGTGAACCTGGAGTGGCCAGAGTCACCTATTGTATTAGTCAGCCAAAGGGGTGCTGATGTAAAATACCACCAATCAGTTGGTCTTTATAAAGGGTATTTATTTAGAATTCCACAGTTACTGGGCCATAAAGCATGTTTCTTCCCTCACCAAAGTCCATTGCCACATGTTGGAGCAAGACAGCTGCTGAAGTTTGCTAGGGTTCAGACTTCTTGGGTTCCTCTCTTCCTGGGGCTGTGTTTCTCTCTGGGCTTAGCTCCTCTGTTTCCTCCACAAAGTCAGCTGTAGATTATAAGGCTCTCTAGGCTTTGCTTCTCTCCACAAGGCCAGCTTGAACTCTGAGGCAAATGGCTTGTCTCTGTCCCGGGATCTTCTCTCTTTCCTCACCAGAACTCCAACATCCAAACTGCTTCAATTCTGTTCTTTGCCATGACTTTTATATTTGATTCCCACCCCACCAAGGGGTGAGGCTCAATGCCCTACTGACATGGTCCAGTTAACACCCTAATCATAACTTAATCATGCTCAGATTAGCAGACCAGTTTACAAGCATGATCCAATATCTATTTTTGGAATTCATAATTACATCAAACTGCCAAACTGCTACACGTATATTCATAACCACTCATCCAGGCATTTAGGATCCTTTGGTCCAAAATCACACAGATTTTCTCTCTCACCCCACTTCACCAGTCCCCAACTTTTCCATTCATTCTCCTCCCCAAAGGGGCAGCACCTGTGAATTTCAAACTATGAAGAACACCTCACTGAGCATGGATCTGCTGATCCAGGTAAAATGGAGGCAAGGGGTGTGGTCAGGGAAGATTATGGGTCTCCTTGTTTCACAGTAAAAGTTTCTTTGAAAGATTCTAGCCTGGTTATGTCTGGGCCAATAGGAAAAGGATCTGTTTGGTCATGCACAGCTGTGGAGCAGTGGGGGCAGTAGGCCCTGGATATTACCTGTGGTGGCAGCAGTTGGGCTTTTCCAGGAGGAGATGTTGAAACAGAAGATTTATCAGGCCTCCTTCATGTGGGGAAGATTCTCATCCTGGGCCTTCTCACCAGTGACATATGTCCAGATGGTCATAAGAATTATTTAGGAAAATTGTGAATCATGGTGACTCATGTAAAATAGGAAAACAGGAAGCAAAATTTCAGTGCCCGGTGCTGCTGGAAGCCTCTGTCTTACCTGGCCAGTCAGAGCTTATACTTCATGAGACCACTTCCTGGGTGAACAAGAGAAAGGTCTCTGCAGAAGGAACTTCCTGAGAAGCTGTTTGGGTAGGAGCAACATTTGGCATGGTTTTGGGCAGAGACTGTGGGGCAGTGGCCCCAGGGGTTGAGGCAGGAAGAGTTGCTCAAACAGGTTTGCAGAGACCCCACTTCCCTCTCCCTCTATGGCTCTTCTGGCAGTGTTCCTGGCTACACACTGTGAGGGTAGTACTGAACCCTGGCCAGTGGTGGTTGATGATGAGGTGACTTCAGCTTGGACAGGGCCTGACACTGAGAGGTGGAGCCAGCAATGCCTCCAGTTCCCCATGCAGCCAAGGATAATTTTCTGCCCTCTTAAGGTTATTTCTCCTCATCTGGAAATGGAGTGATGATGAACTGTGAGGCCATCTCAGAAAAGGGAGGGGTTCAAAGGAGGGCAGGAATGGAAGCTTTCATGGCTCCAGGTTGGAGAAGGTGCTGCAGAGAGCACCAGAGTAACAGGACATAGCCCTGCATATTCATGGGTGCAGTTCTCACCTGTACTTTACAGATGAGCCATCAGGCTCAGAGAGGCCAGAGAGCTCACCCAATTCACACACTCAGAAAGAGTTGGAGCTGGGATTCACATCTCCAATTAGAACTCATGGCTGGTGGCAGCAGCATTTCTGCTAGTTGAGGTAGGTAGCCAGTCCAAGGCCCCAAGACAGGCTGTAGAGTCAATTGAGAGAGGGGAGGATGGCCTCACTGTCCTCATTCTCAACCCTGAAAGGAAGGACCTCTGAAGAGTCCATCCAGGAGATGAAGTCAGAGAGAGCCCAACAGATGCAGCTACAGGAGAGGGTGAGTGTGCCTGAGGCACGGTGGGGCAGGGCAGGGCTGGCCTCCAAGACAAGGGGACCCCACTTACTAGGTAACTGAAAGTGATATTTGGGTCCCTGGTGATTGGTGGGTTACTAGGAGGGAGGTGGTGAAGATTCCCAGATGCTCCCAGTGAGAGATCTGGGTGGGGGTTTTAGTCTGAGTCTGGGGGTTTCCCCACCTGTGCCACATATTGTCATACAAGACACTGTTCTCTATGTAGTTACATTCCTCAAGGAACTGGCCATGCTGGACTCATCTCTCCAAGACCATCTGGATATGAGTGGGTCTGGGGTCAAGGCAGGGTGGAGTTAGGACACAGAGGCTTTGGGGAGAGGGGCCTTCCAGATTCCTGAGCTCTCAGCACTGGACCAACCTAGTCCATAGTGGTCTCACTGCACCCCTGTGTCCTGGAGGTGTTGGGTCCACTTTCCAGACAAGTAAGCAGATGCATCCTATCCTGACCACACATCAGAAAGGCTCTGCCTGAGCTGGGCATGGCCTCTGTGTAAGGTGTGGCCTTCATGTGAGAATGAGATTGGCCCCCTCCATGGCTGGGAAGTGGGGGAGAGGCCAAGCAGTCCTTTCACCCCAACCCCATAGTCTCTTCCTCTGTCATCACAGGGGGTTGAATGGATTGATGGTTAACTTCTGCTCTAGGCCCCCCTCCTCTAGTGCCCAAACCTGAATAGTTCCAAGTCAGGGAATGCTGGCCTGTCCCCTGGTGGGTCTTCCAAATAGTGCACATGAGAAGGGAGAAAGGGAGCTGGAAATGGCATGAGGTTACTCTCCTGATGGAGCTGGATTGTCTGTCTTCCAGGAGAGTATGATCTATTATGAAATAGGGAGGTGAATAGCTGTGGGCATCAAAGCAAGGGTAGGGTATGGGTTGTGGGCAAAGTAAAAAATCCACCTGGTCAGGATATTCCATTGCTTCATCCACCTTCTGCTTTTCTAAGAGGAAAGTTTGATTCAAAGAGATGAGGTAGATATGACACATTGGCATGTCAGGTCAGAGCTGGGTAGGAGGTGGCATCAGAGGCTTTTTCCTGGAGGAGTTGTGTGACTCCTGTTCTGAGAAGAGGAAGGTCTTGGATGAAAGTGCAGGTGATGAGGGGGCCCCATGTGAGCAAAGACCCCGACACGGGCAGCAGCCCCTGTCCGGCCCATCAGACCAACCCAGGCCTCCTCACCATCCCAGGAATACCAGGGTCCAGCAGGCAAGCTACACCGATGAGTACCTGGTGAATGATAGGTAATTTCATTGTAGATTTGGGCATTGGAGCAGCTCAGTGAGACTGAGAGGTAATGGCAAGTAGACCCTCCCTTTTGCCTATGTCCAGAGAGCTGAAGCCAGGGCTATTGGTCACCACCAGACCAGTGTCAAGGAGTCCTCTGGGGAACTGGGACTTCTCCTTCCGATGAGACTCAGGGACGGGACCCTGATGTGTGGCTTCTGGTAGATTCACAGCAGACATCTGCCCTGAAGCTACCACCTCTCTTGTGAATTGCACATCCATCCCTGTCAACCAGCAGCACACTCCAGGCCAAAATCCTCCCAGATGCATTCCCAGTCCAGGGCAGGCAAGTGCAGCTGCCTCAGGGCCAAGTGTCAATTTGGACTAAGAGAGGGCTCAGAAAATTGACAGTATAGTGTCAGCATCACTGCTCCACTCCTGACTAGCTCTGTGGCAGGGTGAATTCCTCCATTGTTCTGGGTCTTTTTTTCCTTGAAGAAAATGGGTGATGCTGAGTGGTCTCTCCAGCAACTGGTGTCCATGGCTCCTGTGGACTGAGGGAGCACATGACAGTGGTACCAGAGCACAGAGGACAGTGGGAGCATGAGGGTATGGGGTCCTGGTGGAGGTTTCAGCTGTGCCACACTTCCTTCCAGTCACCAGGAACCCACCACTTAGCCAAGCAGTAATGACACCTCCCACTCCAGTGTCCAGCACCAGTGTGGCTTTGACCTCAGCAGTAGGAATGCAGCTTCATCAATCCCCACATGCATGGCCTACACCTCCAACTATGATCAGGAAATACACTTGACCCTTAGTCTCCTGATGGCTGGAGAAGAAGGTGCTTGTCCAGAGTTTCTCACTGAAGTCTCATCCCCTTGTCCTCCCTTCCCACTTGTGTTCCCTCCTCCACACCCAAAAGAGGTGGGGAATTCCTTCCTTGAAAGATAGCCTCTTGAAGCCCCCTGGAGACCATCACCAGCCTAGGGTTTCCTCCAGGCTCCAAGGCTCCTCTTGATCTTGCTGTCACCCACAGTTTGGAGAATTGACCACTCCCTTCATGCCTGGAGTTGTCTGGAGTCACCTCAACCTCCAAAAACTACCTCCTCCTCTTTGGCCCAGGGACACACTCTGCATCCCCAGAAGCTTGGGCCCAGGGCTGCTCTATAACAAGCAGGTGGGTGACTCATGCATCATCCACATCAGCCTGGACGTGGTCATGATAACAATTACAAAAGTATCCTGTTGGGCAGGCCATGTGACAGTCTCCTGGGGGCCCTGGGTCAGGCTATGGTTGAGGAATGATTGTCATGTGCCCTCCCTGCTCTCTTGGAGCTGCCATACTAGTGGATTGGGAAGGACAGACAGTCAGAACTGGAAGGAGCAAAGACTGTGCATACAAAGGCAGTTAGGATATTTGTAGAATTAAAGTTTCCATCTTGAGGTCAGACAGCCTGGGAGGATGACACTGGGGCAGTCCCTGAGTGGAAGGAAGGAAGGGGACAGCCTGGAAAGCCCCAATCACAGCATGTACCTGGACTACATGTGGAGCTGTGAGGAGGCCATACATGAAGGTGCAGGAGTCAGAGGGTGAACTGAAATCAGAGAGAAGATAGTGGCTGTGGCTGGGTCACAGTGGGCCTGTGTGGAGAAGACCAGGAAAGCCAAAGAGGGGTTGATGCTGACATCCTGGTGCTGAGAGAAGGGGCTGCCACAGGGTGGTGGCAGGGTGGGAACTGACCCCAGATACATGTGCAGATCATACCACCCCAGCCCCCCACACACACATGCTGGCTGAGGTGCCATGTTACACACCTGCTTGTGCTGCACTTCTCTGGTCACCTGGAGCCAGGGGGTGGTAAATAACCTGTAACTTACATTTCACCTGAGCCCTGCCTGTGCCCCAGCACTTGGGGTGAGGCAGGTGAGTTTTCAGCTCCTCCTCCCCCCTGACATGCAGACTGGGACTAGATGTTCTGTGCTTGGAGTTCACACATATTTTCATCCTGAGGGAGTTTCTTCCTGGGTGCAGGTCCCAGGGTCACTGAGATTCCTGTGGTGTGCTGGGAGGAGGTGACAGAGATCTATCCAGGTTGTGCACAACCATCTCTAACACTCTCCTTTATAGTGGCCCTGTTTCCTTGGGGCCCTTGAAGGCCATATGAGCTGTTCAGGGTGAGGACCCAAGGAAGAGGGTGCAGGCCTCAGGGAAAGGAGCTGTGAGACAGAGGGGAAGTTTTTATAGGAGACGGAGGCTTGAAGCATTGGAGAAGACCCACCTCATTCCATAGAGGTCTCCCAGGATGGCATAAGATTTCAGTGAGTGTACTATTCACCCATCCTCTCCTGGAGTCTTGGAGCCCTGTTCTCAGAGCTGACACAGCTCCAAGGACATTCTGGCTGTTGCTGTTCAAGGAGCTGGCTCTAAGGCCCTAAGCTTGATGGCCTATCCTCTGACACTCCCCAGTTCACCTACCAAGATAGGGAGCTGGCCATGATCTGTAGGGCCATGGAGAAACAACACCTGAAGGAGGACAATTTAGGGGACTACAACTTGATGCAATTGATTTCAGGTGATTGAAGTAACTCAGGAGGCAGATTGGAGAGGGCAGGAGGGTGGGAGTGGCCCCAGTACCACATTCCAGCCCCCAAGACTGAGGCCAACTGCCACAGAAAACCTGCCCAAGGGTGGTGGCCATCATCTTGCATATAGCCCTACCTGTCCTGAGGAAAACCCTAGTACCCACAATGACTTCTCCTTTTGGGCTCCATCTCCCATAGTTGCACCCTCTCTGGAGGGGAACCAGGAAGTGAGGAACCTAGTTCCTTCAAGAGTCAAGAAAAGGCCTTCTCCACTTGGCCATTGACCATGAGGCTAAGCCCACAGTCTCCTTTCACTGGGTGTCCATTGGCCAGTATGTGGTGTGTTGTGCATAAATAACTATTCATGACTGCTGTGGGCACAAATAACAAATATCCATTCAGATATGATGCTAAAAACAAAGCAAAATCAAATCACCTAAATCCCCTTTGGAGCCTCTGGGAAGCCAAAGCAGTATTCACAGCAGAGACACAAAGCCATGCAGTCTGGTATCTGGGTCCAATGAGAAGGTATTTCTGTCCTTTGTGCCTGTTTCTCATTCCCAATGGGTGAGGAAAACAGTCAATATGAGAGCACATAATATGTCCCTGTTCCTAAAGGGTACTTTATTTCCTTTTTGGTGACCTGATACGCTCTTTCAAACATTAACCTTAGTTGTCATTTCTGCCTCCTTGAAAGTTGGTTTTTAAACCTTCTCTTTTCTTCCACTACCCTCATGGTGAGATGGCCAAGGTAAGTGGGACCACAACCTAAAGAAAAGAAAAATGAGGCTCAGAGGGGATAAAGATCTAGAAAAATGGCATGCATTCAAAGCAAGAGCAGGAATTCCAGGCCAGCATTGACTTATAGCAGGTTGTAGGCCAGAGGAGATGTGGAAAATAGGATTAGAGAGGAAATACTTGCTTGCTGTGAGGTGCCCTAAGGCATGGTGGATTCCCTGCTTCTCTGCTCAAGAGACTTGGCCTTGACCTGCCATTTCCTGGGTTTCAGCAGCCTTGTGCTGAGGAGTGTGGGATTCAGGGGACATCACTGCATTCTATAAGGCTTATACCAACTCCCCAAGATCACCATCAGTGAATGTATTGGTATGTGGGAGTGGAGTGGCCAGATGGGAGGGCCCTCTGACAGCTCTAGGCTAAGATTGCCAGTGGTGAAGCTTGGTCATTTTTAATAAGATTCCTTAGGATCAAAAGTTCTTGAGTCTTTCCTTCAGGCACATGTCAGAGAGGTCTTTGGGGGTCCTGGCTCTGGATTGGGTGACTCATATATTTCGCTCAGATTGGCCCTTATGATGGCCAGAAGAGGTGGGGTAGTCTGTGGCCACCAGTATCACAGCTGCTTACTCCTCTTACCATCTCCACCAGAGCTGAAGATCTGTGACACTGCCAATGTCTTTTATTCAGTGGACTCATCAAGTATCTCTCATTTCCTCCTGACCAAGCAGACTTTTCCCATAGGGGCTAACATCAATAAAGGAGGCCAGTCAACCATTCTGTGGAGGAAAATGAAGGGACTCAATATCCCAGAGGGCAACCACCAATAGGCCCTGGCACCTGTGAACCTCAGGTTCACCCTTCTTGGTCTAGCTGTTCAGGAGGGTGAGCCATACCAAACCAGAATATGTCAAGCCAGGCAAACACTTATCTCCCAACCAGTCAGTCTTGACCTACCAGATTCCAGTGTCATCCCTGAAACTTTTATGTGGTCTAGCATGACCCTTCACCTTGACAGGCTGTCCTAGGCTCAAGTGGACCTCTCATTGCCTTACTGGCCACTGCACTCTCCTGAGGTCAATGGATGTCCACCCATGATGTTCCCAGGGTTCCCATCCCTACCTCACAACACTCTAGCCTTTCTAAGTTGGACCAAACATTCTATCATCAGAACATATGAGTAGTGACTTTTTTCCTGCTCACCTCACCCTAGAATCTCACCCTTAGGGAAGGAGAGTGAGATCATTTCCACCCAGCCAAAGACTCAAGGAGTAAGGAAGGGTCCAGTCAGGTCCGTGCATGTGAAATCTGAAGCCCAGCACAACCCACACATCACAGCTTCCTGAAGTTTATGGGCCCAGATGAGATGCATTTGTGGGACGGTATATTTGAGGGGATGAGAGGATTATTGAATTACTTGTATAAAAAAAAAAACAAAATTTACCCACTGTGTAGTGGTAATATATTTATTTTTTGTAAATAGCAAATTCCATACTATGCCAGTGTGTTTATTTTATCATGAAGGGGAGAGTTTTTCCCCCTTTCTTATATTTTCAGAATAAAAATGAAACTTTAATGATTTGTTTAAAAATGTCTTCTCCAAAAGCTATGACCTTAGCTCAAGTCATCTATTTGGCTACGTATATCTGCAGGTGTAAATTTTTCCTGTTTAAGACAAAATCTTATAGCTTGATGATGTTGTATTGAGTACAATGCATCTGGTGAGAATCCTCAATGGCTACTTCCTATCCATGTGCCTCAGGCAAGTTACACTCATCTGCAGACACCCTTCATAGGTGAGAGGAGAATATAGCAGGACCTATTTCTGTAGGTAATGATGAGGAGTAAATAAGATAATACTTATGGCACACCTGCTCATTGCCTGCCAAGAACAGAAGCTCACTCAGTGATGTGGTTCTCATACTCATGAAGGAATTTTTCTTTGTTTTAATTGCTAGTAAAGGCATCCACAATAGCCACTAATCTTTAAAGAAAAAAAAGTGATATATATTTAGAGAAACTTTTCTGTTTGGGGAAGATATTCCTCACAAGGTCCTGCAATTGAGGTCAACACAGGAAGACAATCTTTATTCTCCAACCTGAAAAGATTGAAGCTCTAGGTCCTAACAGGAACTTACTAGTAAGGACAGCTTTTTGATTCTTCAGCACATGCAGGACATACATCTCCAGATAATGGGCCCTGGGTTTTCACAAATATTCTGGTTCTCCTTACTTCTGGATCTGTAGCAGATTTGTTCTTACCCACCTAATTCAAGGTGGTCAAAGATCTTACAGGAGGACAAGCAGGCAGCTCAAATACAGGATGGCATTGAAGAGCCACAACTACAAAGAAGGGTAAGCAAAGGAGGGGTGGGGGACAGGCTGACCTCAATGGCTCCAGTCAGAAGCACAAAGGCAGGGGTAGGCAGAACCACTGAAGCTGGGACACTCTATTATCAGCCAGACTCTGGGAAGCCCCAGGAAGGCTGTGGGGCTTCATATTCACTTCTAGTCAGGGACCTTGGAAAGAAAAGGTGGGAAGGGACAGCCCCCAGCTGAATCCCAGGAAGAAGGCAGAAAAGTCTTTCCTCATTATTTCAGGCACCCAACCTTTCCTGAGTGCTTGTTCTGTGCCAGGCACTGGGCAGAAGATGGGAAAACTGAGGGGTTAAGACTTGGCCCCTCAGATGAGCGGTGGTGTTCCTGGGTTAAGTGGTGCAGCACTGGAGGGTGGGTGGATTAGGAAGGGGCGGTTCAAATCCCCAGGGCATGTAACTGTGAATCTTGACATTCCATGGGTTGGGAGAGGGGGGTATCACGGGCCCTGGGGGGCTGGGGAGAAGGGAACAGTCAAGATCTAATGGGTTGTTTGGTGGTCATGGGGAAGGTTTTTCATTA
>JAKSZT010054101.1:786288-831765 GCA_026826555.1 Tolypeutes matacus | reverse complement strand
GTGTAAGTTCATTGAGGTTGGTGGGCCACACTATGGGAGATGTTTGTGTTGGATGTGGTGGGAGGTGTGGGAGGTGGGCAACATGGGAATCCGAGTGGGTTCCGTATAATATTTTAGGTAATCTAAGCACCTCTTAAAATATATGTATATATATATATAAAAAATAACATTTTTGTAAGCAAATACACATATATGCATATATATTTATATATCATTTTACAAATGTTTGTATGTATTGTGAGAATTTTGATTTTTACCCATAATAAAAAAATAAATAAATAAATAAAAAAAAAAAAAAAAAAAAAAGAAGTAATCTGGAAACCAAACAAAGTCACCATCATACACAGCTTGGGACATCAGAAAGGAATGGATATGGTCACTCAAGGAAACAGATTGGCTGACAAGGCAGCTTGGCAAGTGGCTGAAGGAACCCATGGAATACACACCCCAGAATTAACATCACAACTGTCCCTCTTAGGACAAGAGACTGGTCAACTAAGATATACCAAGGAAGAACAGGAGGGGCTGAAAGAGAAGGGGGAAGCCAAACCCCTGAAGGAACTTGGCTCCTCCTGTATAACCAGATTTTTGTACCAAAAGTAGCCACTCATGCTCTCATCCAGCAATACCACCAACTCCCCCTCCTAGGAAAAACTGCACTAGAAGTCTTGCTTGGGAGATACTACTACATAGGCTGGTTAACTTCTCTCTGAGCCACCATCTGCAACCAGTGCCAAGTTTGGCTGAAAACAATCCCTTGCAGGGCCCCCATACTCCTGCAGGTGTTGAGCACATGGGAACAGCCCCCACTGAAGATATCATAGTAGACTTCATGGAAGTGAAACCAAGTCAGGGGTACAAATATCAGTTCGTGATGATATGCACCTTTTCAGGTTGGGTCAGAGCTTTCCCCACTCACACCTAGAAGGCAAGAAAAGTGACTAAGACTTTACTTAGATAAATCATTCCACAACACAGGCTGCCACTGTCAATTTGAAGTGACAATGGCCCAGCCTTCATGTCTGCCATAGTCCAGGAGCTACCAAAAATGTAAGGAATCAAGTGGAAACTCCATACTGCTTACAGGCCCCAGAGCTCAGGGAAAGTTGAATGCATGAATTGAACCCTCAAAGCCACCCTAGGCAAATTCTGTCAGGAAACTGGTCTCCCCTGGGCAGACTTGCTCCCTTGACTCTTCTCTGAGTTAGGTGCACCCCAGGACCCACTGGCTATTCATATTTGAAATTCTATTTGGGTGGCCACCCCCAATTATCTGGGCATTCAGAAGAAATCTCAAACTTCTGGGGGAGGCTAACCAATATTCCATTCTCCAGCAGCTAGGGAAAACTCTAGCTGAAATACATAAAACTGTCTTGTCCCAGAATCTCATCCCCCTGGGATACCTGGTGCACCCCCACTGGCCAGGGGACTTAGTCCAGGTCAAAGACTGGAAAAAAGAACCCCTCCAGCCTTCCTGGACAGGTCCACATACTGTAATCCTTGTAATTCCCACTGCTTTTAAAGTTGCAGGCATCGCCCCTTGGATCCACCATTCCAGGGTCAAGAAGGCACATCTCGATAAAGAGCAGGACAGCTGGACAGCCCAACCCATACCTGGCCACCCCTTGAGAGTGCGAGTCAACCAGGGTCCTCGAGCACTGACTTTGTCAAATGCCAACTGAATGGACCACTGCTCCTGGTGGATCCTCTGCATATACAGCCTGATCACTTTGGTATTTGGAGTTTGACTCCCTGCTGTGGCCCCTGCAGACTGGGCTGTTGTGACTAGAGCCCTAATTGCAATTGCTTTCTGGTATATAGTAGGATATTTCTGTGCCTTAACTTGCTTGTCCTTTACTTCCTCGCCCTCTCCCTAAGAGCTGATACCCGCTCCCAAAATCTATGAGAGCTGCAAGTTAGTCAAAGCTGGGGCAAACCATCCGTGCTGAATGCTTCAGCCCCATTCCCAGCAGGGGCAGCTTCAGCCTCTGTAATATTTGATGCTTGCAGGGCAATCCAAGATTACACTCCTTACACCTTGCTGGCTGCCCCATACCCCCATGTCATTGTACCAGCCCCAGGGAGAGGATGTAGGGGTCACAGCTATGGGTGTTATGACAAATACCTCTGATGAGACCCCTAAAAAGGCAGAGGATTCTGCTGCTCTTGGAGCTTGCTTGTAGGTGTCACCATTCCTTGGAAGGGGGTCCCATCAACTTCTCTGTATCTCCTACAGAAAATCCCCAGCCCGGCAGTGTGAGGCATAGAAACCTGTGACCCCATAAAACTTACCTTATTAAACCTAACTACCAGATAAGAATATACCTTTTTAAAAGCCCAGGCAGAACTGAAACTAGGAATAAGAATATACAACCCATCGGGGCCAGACCCAGGAGACCTCATACTGGTCCAACTGATTCATGTTATCCAACCCCCAGAAAAAGCCCTGATGAAAAATATCAGTAAAGCCTCCCAGACACTAAAAGCCAAAGTAAAAACAGTCCCCCACAATGTTCTTTTGAACCAGGTTTGAAATTTCCACCAACTCCTAAATAAATCTCAACCTGATATAGCTGCCTCCTGCTGGCTATGCACTTCCTCCAGTTTAGCCATCTTCCCTGTACCTGTCCCATGGAACATAACCCCCCTAACCCATGACAGCTTTCCAGCAGGAACCAGGCCCCTCCCAGTCTGCATAACTGAACCCCCAGGAAAACTGGCTAACTTTAAAAACATAACTACCAGGTCTCCTTCAACCATCCTCCCTCTTGGAAGGGCTAACTGTGACACTACCCACCCACTCAATGAGCCTGACTGATGCACTGCAAGCTCCACCATCTGGGTTTGTGGCACCAACACCTTCTGGTGCCTACCCCAGGATGGTCAGGGCATCTGCTACCTTGCTTGGCTTGTACCATCATTTTCGGTGTATGGAAATGAATTGCCCAGAGCACTCTCCAAGCCAAAGGAGCAATACAGGCAATTCTGATACTCTTAGGACTAGGAGTGGTCAGGAGTGCAGCAGTAGTGGGGTCTTCTCTCTAAGTTGGTCAGGAGGGCTTACAAACACTAGCTTAGGAAACATCAAATGACCTCAAAGAAACATCCAGGGCTCTCAATGGGTTGCAAGTCCAGATGGACTCATTGGCGGAAGTGGTTTTGAAAAACAGGCGGGGATTAGACTTGCTCACTGCTAGTTCAGGGGAATCTGTCAGGCCCTGGGGGGAAGAGTGCTGTCTCTATGCAAACTCCTCAGGAATAGTCAGGGACAAAGTGGTCCTATTAAAGGAATGAGCCAAAGACCATTTAAATCATGTATACCAGGCAGAAATTACTTCCAGTATCTCCTCTCCTGGATTTCACCATTTTTGGCAGTAATAGCCTCAGTCTTTTTCCTCTTAACTTTTGGGCCATGCATTTTACGGTACCTAACACAATACATCACTTCCTGCTTAAATGCCCTAAAACACCAAGTGATGTCTCATGTTAAATATCAGCCCTTAGGGACTATAGAAGAATCCCCATGCTACCAAGTGATGCCCCACAAGGAATTATAAAGGCATAAAAAGGGGGGAATGATAAGAGAAGCACCAGGACCTCCAACCCCACCCTCAGCAGAATCTCACAGCTTTAAGAAAATAAGCTTCCCTCAGTCCCTAATCCTCTTTCCCCTCCACCCTCCCCTTTTCTGCTTGGAATCCACCTCAGGAAGATAAGTGCCCCAGGCTGCCCCTTTGAATGGAAATTTACAACTCTATACAGATAATGACTCTTTTCCTCCATAATGGCCTTCTGCTTTTAGAAAGATAAGCTAACCTAGCTTCTTTGCTTTTGTAACCCTACCTGCTCCCTTGCTCCAGAATTTGCCCCCTTAGTGTACCTATATAAACTTATGAAAATTGGAAAAGGGTGCTCAGATTTTTGGGAGATTTAACTCTCCTCTGGCCCTTTGTGTAATAAAACTTGGTTCATCCTTGCTCCCAAGAGTGCCATTTAGGTTATTTCTGGTTGGCTGCAACAATATTACCAGAACACATCAGAATTTTCTGTGCTCTGAAGTTTTTACAACTTGTGAGAATGCACTTTAATAAGAAAACAGAATTACATGCACAAAAGGCCTTCAGACACCTAAAACTGCCCTAGGAAGAGAAGCTTCATATCCTCCATAGTCAATACCTCCTTTCCCATGCTTGACAGTCCAACATCATCCTACAGCTTCCTGGGCCTGGCCCAGCACACCTTCTTTTAAATGGCCAACCATGACATCATGCTCTTCCCAACACATCTATCTCACCAACTGGAATATTCCCAGTGAGTGCTTTCTGGCCTCACCTCTTTCAGAAAGCCTGCCTGGATTTGTACCCCTCTGAAATAGGTGCCCTTCTATGGTCTCATAATAGCCTGCCTGATCTCTATGCATCATTTCCCAGGCTGTCATGAAAATCCCTACCACCACCCCAGCTTTGAGCCCCAAGAGGGCATGGGTAGTTCCTGTGTAGGTCTTGGCTTACTGGCACCTAGGGGTCACTCTGTAAAAGTCTGCTGAATGACTGTATTTAGAGGAGGTAGTTGAATGTCTTAGAGGTGAGTGCAACACCACCCTGAGCCCTTTGAAGACATCTGGCTGGGACATTCCCCATGGCCCCTGCCAGCTGCCATATCATGAGGAAATGCAGCCTCCCAAAGCACGGAGGGAAGAGCACTCAGCCTGAGCATGAATAGTTCTGGGTTCTGATCTGCTAGACCCTGAGCAGACATGGCCTCTATTTCCTCATCTCTTTTTTTTTTTTTTTTTTTTTTTAAATATGGAACGCTTCACGAATTTGCGTGTCATCCTTGCGCAGGGGCCATGCTAATCTTCTCTGTATCGTTCCAATTTTAGTATATGTGCTGCCGAAGCGAGCACTCCTCATCTCTTAAATGGGAACAATTTGTGAGGGCTTATGTGGAAAATGCACCTCATACAGGTTCTCAACACAGGTAGGTGTTCTTATTATACAGCTAAGAATCTGATTTGAAGGTACTGTTACTTTATATCACTCCAGAACTTCAAATTCTACTTTAAAATTTGAGAAACTTTCTGTGCTAGAGACTGTTATGTGTCACCTCTTGCCACAGGTCACTGAGAGCTTGGAATCCCAGTGTGAGTGTCTGTCCCAACCCTCCTGCAGCTTCATGCTGCTGCCACTAATTGCTTCCTCCTCTTGTAACATCCCCAACCAGTGTGACAGTGACTCAGCCCTGAGCACAGGTGAGACTTTTACATGAGACCATCTATAAAATGGGGAAATCACTGAGTGCCAGGAGAACTCCCTAACAATAGCCACTGCCCCCCCCACTCAACTATATGGTTAGACCCACCCCTGCATGCCCTGTAGCTCACACTTAATCCAAAAAGAGCCTCCAGCCCATAACCTCTGCTTCAGGCATCCTGTTAGGATGGACAGAGCAGGTGTAGGAGAATAAGCTGAGGGGGGCTGCTTAGCCTTCACTTTGGCCTAGATCTAGGTGCTACTGCCAGACTCCATGTCCACCCTGACCTGGACCATTTGACTGGCCAGCTCTCTGAGTGGGATCTGGGGATGGTGACATCAGGGGAGGCAGTAGGCATTTTGGTGTCCTCTATGTCTCCAAGCTCTCAATGCCTGGCTGAGTCTGAGATGGCCTCAATCCCTAAGTGACATTGGGGCACAGAGAGGGTGGTGGCTGGGGAATGAGGGTATTACACCAGATGGCTCCCAGGAGATATCCATGCCCATGTGCAACCCCCAGGGCCCACCCCTCACACATGCTGGTTGGCCTTGTCAGGACTTCCTGGGAGATGTGGGACTGGCCTGTCTGGAATGTAAATAAAGTCCTGGGCACCACCTGGGTGGGACCTGACCAGGGCTGAAGGGAAGACTGAGTAGGGCCAAGTGTCTTCCCTCTCATCATAGCCTGAGCACCTGCTCCAAGTCTGGACCCAGCAATGAGTTAGGACCCCCAGCAGCCTGACATGGAGCAGACCCTGAGAGTGGGGCTGCCATTTGGAGGTAGCAAAGAAGGGTGATGCACCCATGGCTTGGCAGGGACAGAGGCCAGGCCTAGAGCTCAGCAGTTGGTCATCTCCACCTGAGGCCCAGAGAGAAGTAGAGATTAACTCAGTGCTCAGGAACAGGCAGAGTCCAGAGAGTAAGGTAGGGATAGGCTCCCTAGGACAAAGCTCAACCCCAGCTGTGTGGTTTGCTTTAGAATTGAGAGGGCCAAAGACCCAGGAGACCCCTGCCTCACCCTCACAAACCTGACCATTTACCTCTCAGCATTCTCACTTAAGCACATGTGCACACACTCACATTCTCATACAATCAAATTCCATTATAGTATAACTTGGCTGAATTTATGCTTTATTAATATGTATCAATAAAATGGATTTCATTAAAAAATTAAGAGGACTTCCAGGAAGATGGTGGACTAGTAAGACATGGGAATCTCTTCTCCAGAAAAATAGCTAGAGGGCAGGCTGAAACAGCCCCGAAAAAGATCTTCTAGGATTAGGACAGCAGGTGAAGTCTGCACACCACCCAGAGGAGAGAGGGACAAAAGAGGGAAATTGCAATGACAGAACTGTTTTTTGGAACCAGCAGCAGCTACTGCTGCTGGCACCCTCCCACACACTCTTTAGAATTCTCGGGCTTCTGGGTCTTCAACTA
This sequence comes from Tolypeutes matacus, assembly GCA_026826555.1. Taxonomy (NCBI): domain Eukaryota; kingdom Metazoa; phylum Chordata; class Mammalia; order Cingulata; family Chlamyphoridae; genus Tolypeutes; species Tolypeutes matacus. The sequence continues at coordinate 825,076 of JAKSZT010054101.1, read as the reverse complement.
CAGACAAAGGGGGCTTCAGGGTGCTACCACTCCAGGAAAAGGGAGAGAAAGGGACACAGCCAAAGCTGACTCAGGTTCTGACCCACAAATTTGGGCTGCAGAGCCCCACGGATCCTTCCAGGTAAGGTGGGACCACAAGGTGGTTTGCCCTGGGAGCCTCTGAAGGACTGGAGAGATCCAACCCTCACAATCTCCCTCTTTTCTAGCCTGGACTAATTGTTGAGGATTCCACAGGAGAGGCAAGAGAGAGGCTGGGGCTGACTCAGCTTTTGACACCCAGGTTTGGTCTGTCATGTCCCCAGAGTCCTTCCAGGCAGGGTGCAGCTGTTCTATTGTTTGCCTTGGAGCCTACAAGGGGCTAAAGATATACAAACCTCCCAATCTCCAACTCTACTAACAGGGAATGATTTTTGAGGACTCAGAGGGGAGTGGAAATATTTCCTAGCTGGGAAAAGGGAAGGGGCTGCCATAGAAGACTGGAGAACTGTCTCAGAAAGTTTGAATTACAAGGATCTTAGCCCCCAGACAGGAAGTTCTATCACATTGATCTGGTTTGTGTCACAACAAATACACTCTGACCAGGCATTGAATTGAGAGCTGCCAAAGAGTGCCATCTCCTGGCAGACCAAGGAAGTGCACATAAGAAAATTAAAAATAAGTAGGAGAGGCTTTTCCTGGCCTCTATAGTTTCCCTGCCCAAGGCCCTAGGAAGTGACTCTACAACCAATTCCTGGGTCCAGTGCGAAGTTTTTAGCAACCAGCAGGACAATCCTAACAATCCAGGTCGAACCAAAAATCAAAGAGCTCTGGAAACTCACAAACTCCTACCACTATAAAAGAGAAAGAGATTGAACATCTGAGTAAACTACATCTTAACCAGATGCCTAAACAATAGCAAAAAATTATGAGCCATACTAAGAAAATAGAAGACAGGGACCAAGAGAAGGAATACATCAAAGTCCCAGAAGAGATGCCAATTTTGAGAGAACTAATCATCAAGATGGACACAAATTTCCAAAATCAAATTAATGTGTTGAAAGACCATATAGTTAAAGAGATAAATGAAATTAAATAGTCATTGAGTGAACACAAAGAAGAATTTGAAATCCTGAACAGAAGAGCAACAGAGTTCATGGGAATGAAAGACACAATAGGTGAGATCAAAAACACATTTGAGGCATACAACAGCAGGCTCAAAATAATAGAAGAAAGAATAAGTGATACTGAAGACAGAGCAGCTAAAATTGAAGAGAGAAAAGAACAGAGAGAGAAAAGAATGGAGAAAATTGAGCAGGGGCTCAAAGAGTTGAATGACAACACAAAACGCAACAACATAGGTGTCATGGGAGTTCCAGAAGGGGAAGAGAAGGGAAAATGGGGAGAAAGAGTATTTGAGGAAATAATAGCTGAAAATTTCCCAACTCTCATGAAAGAAATTAACTTATATGTCCAAGAAGCAAGCTGTACCCCAATCAGAATAAATCCAAATAGACCTCCACCAAGACACATACTACTCAGAATGTCAAATATCAAAGATAAAGAGAAAATTCTCAGAGTAGCTAGAGAGAAGCAAATGATCATGTACAAGGGACATCCAGTAAGACAGTGCAGATTTCTCTTCAGAAAACATGGAGGTGAGAAGATAGTGGTATGATACAATTAGGAAACTGAAAGAGAAAAACTGCCACAGGAGAATTCTTTATCCAGCAAAATGGTCCTTCAAATATGAAGGTGAGTATAAAATATTCACAAAGAAACAGAAACTAAGAAAGTTTGCAAAAATAATACACCTTTGCAGAAAACATTAAAAGAAGCCTTAGAACCTGAAAGAAAAAGACAGGAAAAAGAGGCTTGGAGGAGAGTATAGACGAAAGAATAACAGAAAGGATAACAAAAAAAGTAAAAAGAGAGACAAAAACAAGATGACATATGAAAACCAAAGAATAAAATGGAGGAAGTAAATAGTGCATTTACAGTAACATCATTGAATGTGAATGGATTAAACTCCCCAAACAAAAGATACAGGCTGATAGAATGGATAAAAAAAACATGAGCCATCCATATGCTGCTTACAAGAAACTCACCTTAGACCCAAGGATACAAAATGGCTGAAAGTGAAGGGTTGGAAAAAGATACTCCACAGGAATAGTAACCAGAAAAGAGCAGGGGAAGCTATATTAATATTAGACAAGAAAGACTTTAAATGCAAAAAAGTTATAAGAGATACAGAAGGCCATTATATATTAGTAAAAGGGATGCTCCACCAGGAAGATATAACAGTCATAAATATCTATGCCCTATCCAGGGTGCCCCAAAATATATGAGGGAAACTTGCAAAACTGAAGGGAGAAATAGACATTTCTACAATAATTGTTGGAGACTTCAGCACCCCATTCACATCATTAGACAGAGCAACTAGACAGAAGATCAACAAGGAAACAGAGAACCCGAACAATATGATAAACAAGTTAGACCTAACAGACATATACAGAACACTGCATCTAAACTCAGCAGATTATACATTCTTCTCAAGTGCCCATGGATCTTTTCCCAGGATAGACCACATGTTACATCACAATGCAGCTCTAAATAAAGATAAAAAGATTGAAATTATACAAAACACCTTCTCAGATAGTAATGGAATGAAACTAGGAATACATAATACACAGGAAAAACATAAATTTGCAAATGTGTGGAAACTGAACAACACACACTTAAAAAAATGGTGGGTCAAGGAAGAAGTTGCAAGTGAAATCAGTAAATATATGGTTACAAATAAAAGTGAGAACACAATGTATCAAAACTTAAGGGATACAATAGAGGCAGTCTTGAGAGGGATATTTATAGCCCTAAATGCCTGTTCATGTCATTGTTCTCATTTTTTCTGGTATATACCCAGTAGTGGTATTGCAGGGTTAGGTGGCAAGTCTATATTCAACTTCTTTAGGAACTGCCAAACAGTCCTCCATAGTGGCTGTACCATTCTGCATCCCCACCAACAGTGAAGAAGTATTACTATCTCTCCATATCCTCTCCAACACTTGTAGTTCTCTGCATTTTTAATAGTAGCCATTCTGATAGGTGTGAAATGATATGTCATTGTAGTTTTGATTTGCATTTCCCTAATCATGAGTGATGTTGCACATTTCTTCATGTGGTTTTTTTTTGTTTGTTTGTTTTGTTTTGTTTTGTTTTGTTTTTTTCATGTGGTTTTTTTTTTTTTTTGCCATTTGTATTTCTTCTTTGGAGAAATGTCTATTCAATTCATTCACCCATTTTTTAAATTGGGTCATTTTACTTTTTATTGTTGAGTTGTAACATCTCTTTATATATACTGGATATTAAATCCTTCTCAGATATGTGATTTCCAAATATTTTTTCCTATTGAGTTGGCTTCCTTTTCACCCTTCTGACAAAGTCCTGTGAGGTGCAAAAGTGTATAATTGTGAGGAGGTCCCATTTATCTATTTTTTCTATTGTTGTATGTGCTTTGGATGTAAGGTCCAAGAAACCACCACCTACTATAAGGTCTTGAAGATGTTTCCCTACATTTTCTTTTAGTAGTTTTATGGTTCTGGCTTTTATATTTAAATCTTTGATCCATTTTTGAGTTGATTCTTGTATAGGGGGTGAGATAGGGGTCCTCTTTCAATCTTTTGGTTATAGATAACCAGTTCTCCCAACACCATTTGTTGAAGAGACTGTTTTTTCCCCTTTGAATGGACTTTGTAGGTTTGTCAAATACCAGTTGACTGTATAGGTGAGGGTTTATTTCTGGGTTCTCAATTCTATTTCACTGATTGATGTGTCTATCTTTATGCCAGTACCATGTTGTTTTGACTACTGTAGCTTTGTAATAAGTTTCAAGGTCAGGCAGTGAAATTCCTCCCATGTTGCTCTTCTTTTTTAGAATGCATTTGGCTATTTGGGTGCACTTACCCTTCCAGATGAATTTGGTAATTGCCTTCTATACTTCTGTAAAGTAAGCTGTTAGAATGTGATTGGTATTGCATTTAATCTATAAATCAGTTTGGGCAAAATTGACTTCTTCATGATATTTATTCTTCCAATCCATGAGCATGGAATGTCTTTCCATATGTTTAGGTCTTTTAAAATTTCTTTTAGCATTGTTTTGTAGTTTTCTGCATATAGGTCCTGTACTTCTTTGGTTAAATTAACTCCTAGGTATTTGAGTCTTTTTGTTAATATTGAAAATGGAATTTTCCCCCTGATTTCTTCCTCAGGTTGTTCAATACTAGTATAAAAAACATTACTGATTTTACTTGTTAATCTTTTATCCTACCACTTTGCTGAACTCATTTATTAGTTCAAGTAGCTTTGTTGTGGATACTTCAGGATTTTCTAAGTACAGGATCATGTCATCCACAAACAGTGAAAGTTTTACTTCCTCTTTTCCTATTTGGATGCTTTCAATTTTTTTTTTTTTTTTGTCCAATTACCTTAGCTAGAACTTCTATTATAATGTTGAATAACAATGGTGACATTGGGCATCCTTGTCTTGTTCCCAACTTTGGAAATCTTTCAACCTTTCTGCATTGAGTATGATGTTGGCTGTGGGTTTTTCATATAAGCCTTTTATCATATTGAGGAATTTCCCTTTTATTCCTATCTTTTGAAGTGTTTTTTTATCAAAAAAGGATGTTGGATTTTGTCAAATGCCTTTTCTGCATCGATTGAGATGTTCATGTGTTTTTTTTCCTTCAGTTTGTTAATGTGGTGGATTACATTGATTGATTTTCTTATGTTGAACCAGCATTGCATAGCAGGAATAAATCCCACTTGGTAATGATGTATAAGTCTTTTGATGTGCTGTTGGATTCAATTTGCAAGTATTTTCTTGAGAATTTTTGCATCTGTGTTCATTAGAGAGATTGGTCTGTAATTTTTGTTTCTTGTAGAATCTTTATCTGACTTTGGTATTGGGGTGATGTTGGCTTCATAATATATGTTGGGTAATTTTCCCTCCTCTTTAATTTTCTGGAAGAGTTTAAACAGGATTGGTGTTAATTCTTTTTGAAATGCTTGGTAGAATTCAACTGTGAAGCCATCTGGTCCTGGACTTTTCTTTGCTGGGAGATTTTTGATGGTGGATTCAATCTCCTTAACTGCGATTGGTTTGTTAAGTTCTTGTATTTCTTATAGCATCAGTGAAGGTTGGTTGTGCATTTCTAGAAATTTGTCCATTTCATCTAGGTTGTCTAGTTTGTTGACATATCGTTTCTCAAACTATCCTCTTATGAATCTTTTTATTTCTTTTAGGTCATTTCTAACTTCCCCCATTTCGTTTCTATTGTATTTATTTGCATGTTATCTCTCTTTTTCTTTGTTAGTCTCGTGAGGGATTTGTCAATTTTATTGATCTTCTCAAAGAACCAGCTTTTGGTTTTGTTGATTTTCTCTATTGTTTTTCTGTTCTCATTTTCATTTATTTCTCCTCTAATCTTTATTATTTCTTTCCTTCTGCTTGCTTTGGGATTGGTTTGCTGTTCTTTTTCTAGTTTCTCTAGTTGTTCAGTTAAATAGTTGAGTTTAGATCTTTCTTGTTTCTTAATATAGGCATTTAGAACAAATTTGAAGGACTCACACTTCCTGACTTTAAAGCATATTACTCCTACAGTGGTAAAAACAGCATGGTACTGTCATAAAGACAGACAAATTGACCAATGGAACCAAATTGAGAAGAGAGCAATATATCCTCACATCTACAGTCAAGTGATTTTTGACAAGGCAGTCAAGCCCTTCCAGCTGAACCATAACAGTCTATTCAGCAAATGGTGCTGGGAGAACAGGATATCCATAAACAAAAGAAAGAAAGAAAGCCCTACTTCACACCTTATACAAAAATTAACTCAAATAGATCAAGGACCTAAATATAAAAATGACAACCATGAAACTCCTAGAAGAAAATGTTGGAAAAACTCTTCAAGATCTTGTGGTAGGCAGTAGTTTTTTAAACCTTACACCCAAAGCATGAACAAACAAAAGAATTGGTAAATAGGACCTCCTCAAAATTAAACACTGTTGTACCTCAGAGGACTTTGTCAAAAAGCTGAAAAGGCAGCTAATTCAATGGGGGAAAATTTTGGCAATCACATATCCAATTAAATGTTTAATATCCATGATATATGAAGAGATCATACAACTCAACCATAAAAAGAGAAACTGCTTGATTAAAAAATGGGCAAAAGACTTGAAAAGACAACTGTCCAAAGAAGAAATACAAATTCCTAAGAAGCACATGAAAAATGTTCAACTTTACTAATAATTAGGGAAATACAAATAAAAACTATAGTACTCATTTCACAACTATTAGATGGGTTGCTATTAAAAAGTTGAAAATCTATAAATTTTGAAGAGGATGTGGAGAAATAGTAATGCTTTTTCACTGTTGGTGGGAATGTAGAATGGTACAGCCATTTTGGAAGACTGGCAGTTCCTAAGTAATTTGAATATATACTTGCCATGAGACCTGGCAATACCTTTACTAGGGATATACGCAGAAGAACTGAGAGCAGAGAAACAAACAGATATCTACACACCAATTTTCATAACAATGTTATTCACAAATGCCAAAAGTTGGAAACCACCCAGGTGTCCATCAATTGATGAATGGATAAACAAATTGTGGTTGTATACACATGATAGAATATTATACAGTGGTAAGAAGAAATGAAGTCATGAAACATATGACAACATGGATTAACCTAGATTACATTATTTTGAGTGAAGCAAACCAGACACAAAAGGATAAATACTGTATGATTCTGCTATTATGAACTAAATATATCCTGTAAACTCATGGAGATAATAATTAAAATATAGGTCTCCAGAAAATAGAAGAAATGTAGAGAATGGAAAACTGAGGCTTAATCTGTGCAGAGTTGTAAAAAGGTTGTATGTGAAAAATTGGAAATGAATAGAAATGGGGATAACCTATCATGTTGTTTGTAAGTAGCAGAGCTTTTATATCAGTATGACAGTGGCTGAAAGAGAAAGCCTAAGTAAATGTATATTACTAGAAGGAAAGCTAAAAACTGTATCATGGGACTGTATAAGATAGTAAAATCTCATGTAAAACACAAATATGTGTGATAGTGTATATATAAGGCTCTATACAAAGTATAAATATAAATATACTAGAAAGAAGGAAAAAGAATAGCAGCTATGAAAGGCAAGGGAAGCATAGAGAGATTGAGAGATGAGTTTTGTTTTTTGTTTATTATTATTATTATTAGAACAATGAAAGTGCTGTAAGAATGATTGAAGTGATAAATGCACAAATACGTGATTACACCAAATACCATTGATTGTATAATTTTGCTGGATTTATGCTTTATTAATATGTAATGATAAAATGGATTTCTTTTTAAAAATAAAAAAATAATGAAAATAAAATTTTATAAAGCGAAATAAAGTAAAATAATAAAATAAAATATGAAATAAAATAAAAATAAAATAAAATAAAAGTGAAGAGACATGATGGCCGGGCCTCTGTTTCCTGTCTCAGGTCATTTAGGCAGAGACGAGCAAAGCTCATCCACACGGGGCAGGGGGGTGCCATGGTCCCTGGAGCAAGGTGAAGCTCGAGTACATGAAATGCTACTCGTTGCCGCACTGAGACCCATAAGCACCCTGCGACCGCGAGCTGTTGCTCTACCACCTGCTGGAGCAGCGCCCAAGCCCTGGTTCTGGGAGAACTGGGACCCTGACCGCTCCTCAGAGGACTCATGGTTCTCCTCGTTGGTGGGCAGTGCGGGCTCCCTGTACCCTGGCTCCCAGGCCACTCCAGTTTTGCCCCCGCCACCCTATCCACCCAGGCCCGTGGTGCTGGAGGGCCAGGAAAGTCTACAGCATGGTGCGGGAACTGGAGCCCCAGGGGGACCAGGACCGGGTCTCAGGCACAGCAGGGTCCCGAACATTGTCAGTGAAAGTAGAAGAAAAACCTGAGCGACAAATTGAAACAAAAGCTGATAAATCACACTAGAGTACTGAACGTTGACAATATTGAAATGCCTTATTTCCCAGAGGAAAGCAGTCAAAAGTCCTCAAAGATCATCAATTAAAATTAAGGAAAATAAACTTCCATTACTTTATGGCTGGGAAGAAAAACAGCTGCAGGAATCCAGAAAACTGACAATGTCTGTGCTTCTGCCTCTGTGCATGAGATTCCTGAGCCGGCATTACAGCTAAGAGCAGAAGACAGGTGGAAAAGAGGAAATTGGCTGCTCAAAGCAACGTGCTCACTCTGTGAATGGGGAGAAAGCATAAAGGATCAATCTCTTCTTCAGATAGCCCATGGATGACAGAGTATGAGATGCAACTCAGCAAGAGCTTAAAGAAACAAACAGTTGCTTGGACATCCTCTTTTAAAAAGTACAAATGAAAGAAATAAAACAAAACAAAACAAAAAACCAGACTTGGGTTAAAGAAAACAATTGTTCCAGTGTAAATGAGTTAGGCTCATTTATAGGTTCTTTACACATGGCTTTTCAGTGCCTTTTCTTTGAACCCATAATTAGCACTATACTTGATGAATATATGTCCCAGAGACTTAAATCTTTGGCCCATCCATGTGCCAGAAGAGTCCTGAATTTCTGCAGAGTTGCAACACCTACTCCCCAGTTCACTGGATTCACCCAGGACAACTAACAAGGAGATGATGATGGACAATGCTCATCCCAAGGAAAAGAGTGTGTCTGCAACTGCAAGAAAGATAGTTCCAACCATATGCCCCATGGGATCTAAGCCCACTCTCAATTAGAAGTAGAGAGGGCCTCACCATCCTCAAATCCTCAAAATTCAGGAATGAAAAATGGAATAAAGTAGACTTATTATTCTACTATAACAATGGAAGAACTCTTACTGATGTACAGGCAGTGGCCCACTGAGGTTCAGAGGGATGAGAGAGGAAAGAATAGGTGTACTATGGTTAAAATTTGGGGACAATGGGTTTGTTCTGCATGAAATTACAGTGACACATACAGGACTTTTTGTGTGTGTGTGTATATATATATATATATATATATATATATATATATATATATATATATTTTTTTTTTTTTTTTAAACAGGCAACTGTATATTTGGTCATACCTTACAAAATTTTGTGGGACAAAGTATAAACTATAATGTAAACAGTAGCTCATAGTCTGTAGCAATGCTTCCAAATGGATTCACCAATTGTAACAAATGTACCACATTAATGAAGGATTTGATAATATGGGAAAGTGTGGGATGGGGAGGGAGTGGGGCATATAGGAATCTTTTATATTTTTTATGTAGCATTTATGTAATCTAAAGCTTCTTTAAAAATAAAAATTTTTTAAATGCAATGCTAAGAAAACTACTACTTATGCAAGGTTTTTCTTGGGGAATTTCCAAGTGATTGTTGTTTTGATGAACCTTGGCCACCTACCTCAGCAATAGGGCAGACAGTTGAAGCCATAGACATTTGAAGTTATTTATGAAGAAAATTTCCTAAATCTGATATTCTTTCAAATGTTTTGTCTTAAAGCATCTTAATCTTAGAAACTGACACCAAAGGACTTAAAATGGCTATAGACACTTAGCATTCAGTACCTCTCTCATAACTTTAGGTGGAGCCCATTTTCACTTTGGTATGAAAAACTATTCAAACTACATAGCTAAAAGTTCACTGCATCTTGCAACATAAAACTCATTTTAATTATGTATAGTTTTCTTAGTGAAAGAATACCAAGTAAAAAAAATGAGTTTCAACAGCTGTACTGACTCCATGTTTAATAAAAACAAAACTTTGGTAGTTCCTAAAAAATTAAGCTTACTTGTATTTCAGTTTAGTACCACTTCATGTGGTAGACCATGATACTTAGAACTTATCTGAGCTGGGTAAGTGTGATGTTTTGTCTTTAAATTATTATCCAGGCACATATTTTTTAATTGTTCAAATACATTCCAATAAATGAAGCATCAGTGTAATATGGATTAAGAAGTGAAGTTTCTTATGAGTCAAAACTGACATTAATATTTTCTGTAAATATTGCAAAGCTTTTTTAGAATACATAATGGTATTCATGAAAGAATAAGTTCCTCTCTAGTGGAGAAAGGAATCTAGTAGAATCTATTAGAGATAAGATAGGTACCTTGTTTCTGCCAATTTAGCACTTCAAAGCATGTGAAAGAAAACTTAGTGTTAGTTGAGATTGAGAATTTCCTTGATATTTTTACAATGGGTCTTTAAAGTACTATACTCAATTCTTAGAACTAGCATCTTATAACTATTCTAGGCTTTGAAAATGCATACTGAATTATGAACTTTTTAAATAAAACTTTTTGCTATATTTGCATCATCTTGAGGTGAATTCTTTTACAGAGACCTCTCCAAGCCAATGAGGTGCATATTTGGTAAGGAAATATTAATTCTACATGTTGTCCAAAACATCCTCACCAGTAATTTTGGTAAATTTTGGTGTTGCTATTATTAAAGTCTTTACACTTTTCAGGTTCAAAGATCAAATTAATGTGGCAATGTGTGATGATGTAACTGACTGTGAAAGCTGTTGCTTTAAAGCCACTATTGCATGTTCAATTTTAGCCATTGTGTTCAAGTTTTCCTGTAGCAACTGACAATCTTACAAAAGATGGTCATGATGGACTGCCTCAGAGACATGACTTTCACTCAGGTTTTGAACAAGACAGTCTTTCTCTACTTTAGAAGACAGACTCATATTTTTATTTTTAATTTATTTATTTTTTATTGTGGGTAAAAATCAAAATTTTCACAATACATACCAATATTTGTAAAATGATATATAAATATATATGCATATATGTGCATTTGCTTACAAAAATGTTATTTATATATATATAAATATATTTTAAGAGGTGCTTAGATTACCCAAAATATTACACGGAACCCACTGGGATTCCCATGTTGCCCACCTCCCAAACCTCCTACCACATCCCACACAAACATCTCCCACAAGTGTGGCCCACCACCCTCAATGGACTTACACATCCTGGGGCCTTGCCACCAACCATAGACCACAGTTCACATCATAGACCACACTCTCTCCCACACAGTTCTGAGTGGTGTGTGCTGATTTAAAATGGCCTACATCCGTTGCCACAACAGTACTCAGGACAACCTCCAAATCCCAAAGAAGCCCCTGTATTTCAACTGCTCATCCCCTCCCTGCCCCAAAAGTTGTCAAGTGGCCACTGGGACCACCTCATTATAATTTCTTCCACTGCTAGAGTTACCATATGTGAACAACAGAATACCATCAAGTCCACTCTAGTCCATAGTTCTTCCCCCAATCCTGAGGGCAGTGGGATGGTGATGTCCACTCCACCTCCAAGTGAGAGAGGGCTTATATCCCATGGATATGGTGGGTGGGATGATCCTGCCTGCAGATGTAGGCCCCCTCCATTCCCTGGGATGGCCATTGCCCATTGTTGTCTCCTTGCCAGGTGACTTGGATGAATCCATTGAGCTGTAGGGTAGGAGTTGCAGCTGCACCGAGATTCCATGCACACCTGGCACATAGGTAGGCCAGAGGCTCCAGTCTCTGGAAGTATACCTAAAAACTTCAGCATCACATATAGGTTTGAATAGAAGGGACTGATGAACCATGTGCAGGGAGGACTTATTTGAGTCCAATTCTGTTATGTGCTTACTACTGAGAACTCCAGCTATCAGGAAGAACTAGAAGGCAAACACAGGTTATTTTCCCCCTTCTTTTTAAGTAGAGGACAATGGTACAAGACTCTTAAAGCACTTTGGAAGTGCATGAGCAATAAATGAGGCAATATGAATTAATTGTGAGTCTCCCTCCAATAGCCAAGTCCTTAGGTGGGTAGGGTTTTCTTTATTTCCTTTTTTTATGGGTGACTATTACATTTTGAACCTACAAATTGTTTTATGTTGCAACAATTCTATGGCCCAACTTTCTTCTCCTCATCCTAGAAACTAATGTAATTATAATCATATTATTAATTATTGGGACAAACTGAACAATAGTGAGATAGTTTTAAATGATCATGCATGTTGAAAAAGACTGAAACTATTTGAGAATCCATTGTTATTTAAAGTATAGAATAAATTAGTTGTTATATAAGACCCTCTTTCTAAAATTTTGGTTTTCATTAAAACAAGTTCCATAAAAAATGAAATAGTGCCTATCATTAGAGTCAGGTGAATACCTTTGGCCTATTCCTGATCTAGAAACCCAAGATGGAAACTGGGGAGGAGCAGCCTTTCTGTTAATTCCTATGATAGTAGGAGGTGGGGCTTTGGAATCAGTGTTGGGATTGGGGTGAGGCAAGTGATGCAGAACCTGACAAGTATAAAGGCCCTGAAATCAAGAGCCCCATGGGGAATGCATTAATTAGATCATTGGTAGACTGGACCCAGTGAGGACATAGCCAGTGTGCTGGAAACGTACCAGTAGAAACTTCACAAACAAAATGTAGAGAGAAAAAAATGTGAAAAACAATAGTATACAATATCGAAGAACTGTGGGAAAATTACAAAAGGTGTGGCATAAGTGTAGTAGAAGTAATTCAAGGAGTAGAAAGTGATAAGCAGAGGAAATATATGATGTGGTAAAGACTGTGTGCTGTAAAAAACTAATACCAGACAGTACTGAGAGATCCAGGATGCTCAGAGAACCTTAGGCAAGGTAATTACAAAGAATAAATATTGAAAGGATCAGGGGAGTGGGAAAGAACAAACATTAAAATCCAGGTACCTAGGGAAAAACAAGGCTGAGAATGAGATTGGACATCTCTGCTGAAGCCATGTAACAAGGAAAGAGAAGAGTGAAATAATTGAAATGGTGAAATAAAATATAAAATATACTTTAGCAGTTTGACATTATTTATGAATTTGAAAATGAAGGATTGTATATGTAAACTGGTCTGTTCCTCTACCTGTGAGCCCCTTTGAATGTACTAGATTCACCTGAGATGTTTGAATAAGTTACCTGTTAAGAATAGGATTTTTTTCTCATAATGGTATTATATATATTTTTTTTATTTTTTTTATTTTTTTACAGGAAGAGCACGAATGCAGCCCCCCACTACCACAAATTATGCACTCAAGTTTCCCACATTTGGGGAAATCACAGGGGTCAGCACATCCTGAGTGCAATGGATAAGCCTCACCCTGTGAAAACCACCTTTGTGATCATGGTATCTCCCCTGCCAGGTAAGTATACATATATTTTTTAAAAGATGCTTAGTTTACATAAATGTTACACAAATATTACAGGGATTCCCATGTTCCCCACCTCCCACACCTCCCATAATATCCCACATAAGCATGTTTCATTAGTGTGACTAATCACCGCAATGGATATACACATCCTGGCGCTTTGCCACTAAGCATGGACCATAGTTCACATTGTAGACCACATTCTCTCCCACACAGATCTGCATGTTATATGCTGGTGTAAAATGGCCTATATCTGTCATTGTAATGTCACTCAGGATAATTCCTAAGTACTGACAAAAGCACATGTATTACAGCAGCTTTTCCCTTCCCTGCCCCAAATATGTTCAGTGACACTGGCTCTACCTCACTGTTGTAATTTTTTCCATTGCTTGAATCACCGTATGTCTACTACAGAATACCATTAAGTCCACTCTAGCCCATAGCGCTTCCTCCAATCCTGAGGAATCTGGGAGGGTGAAGTGCACTCCACCTCCAAGTGAGAGGTGGCTTATATCCCATGGATAAGATGGATGGGATTATCCTGCTTGAAGCTTCAGGCTCTCTCCATTCCCTGGGATGGCCATTGTCCATCATCATCTCCTCACCAGGTGACTTGGGTGAGTCTATTGAGCTGTAGAGTAGGGGCTGCAGCTCCACTGAGATTCCAGGCACAGCTGGCACATGAGCAGGCCAGAGGCTCCAGTCTCTAGAAGTACACTTAAAAACTCCAGCATCACATATAGGTTGGAATAGAAGGGACTGATGAACCATGTGCAGGGAGGACTTGAGTCTAACTCTGTCACTCTCAGGAACACAGATACCAAAGTAGAGTCCACTGATAAGGCATTTATTTCTGGAGCTATTCCTCCTTATATAGGACCTGGGTACCTCCAGAGTCCTCAGGAGCACCTCTGTGTGGGGTGATATCCACTTTGATGTTCTATGAGATCCTACTGAGGTGTGCATAGGCGTTACCTCTGGGATGACCTCACGATTCTCTTTGAAGTCTCTTAGCCACATGAACTCATTTGTCTTTACCTTTCCTCCTTTTATTCAAGGTCTTTTTCCAGTCATATTGCCAATTGGCACTTGGTATTAATCCCTCCTCGCCAGGGAAGCTCATCCTTGGGAGTCATGTCCCATGCTGGGGGGAAGGTAATGCATTCATATGCTGACCTTGGCTTAGAGAGAGAGCACATTTGAGCAACAAGGAGGTTCTCAGGTGACAACCCTTAGGCACCCCATAACAGTAGGCTAAGTTTCAATTATAAGAGCAAAGACTTGTAAGGCTAGTCTTCAATAAAAAGATCCCATCAGTGGATCATTATCCCTTGCCAGACACTGCCCCTGCATTCAGGGAACTGTTACTACTCCCTTGGAGAATGTGGCAGAGCTCTCCAGGCTGGGAATTCAGTATTTCCTCATTTATTGAGTGATTGTCTACCCACTGTGACCATGCCCCACCCCTTGATCATTTGAACAATTCTATATATATTTCGTGTATATTCAGGTGAACTTCCTCCCATGAAACCCCCATCCCAGACACCCCCCACCAATGATCCTCTCCTGCCCCCTCTGTAACCCTTCTGTGATCCAAAACTTCCTTAAAGATGAAGCCCATATAATAGCCAAATACAATTAATAGGAAAATGAAATAATAAAGATAAGTTTAAATATAAGAGATAAAATACATGGAAACTTAAAAAGAAAACACTAGAAATAAAATAAAATTAGAGGATTGGGATATTCAGAAAATAGGAAAAAACAAAAAAAAATTTTTTAATTTTTAAACATTTTTCCTTTAATCACTGCATTATTGGGTGTCCAGTCTGTATTGTGGCACCTTCCCCCTCTCACTCCCCAGTGTCTCCCAAATTTTCATTTAATTTTCAAAAAAGTTTTAGGTCACAGCAAAGTCACACACAGAATACTAGAGACTCTCATATACCCAAACTCCTCCCCCTTTCCTCACCCCATATGAAAACCTTTTTGTATATGGATGGTAGCATTGCTTTAACTGTTATACAGATAGTGAAACATAGCTACTAAACATTGTCAATGGTTTACAGTATAGTTTACAATTTAGATGGTACAGTTTAATAATTTTTTATGATATTTACCATGTCCTGTGTCCATTACTGTAAGGTAATGAAAAACATTTCCCCTGACCACTAAATACACCCTGTTTGATCTTTTATGTTCCTTCCTCCCCATCCCCCTGGGGCACATGACACTCCCCTGTCTTGACTCATTGGATGACAAGATTCATAGTTACATGCAACAAGATGTCTTGACATGCTGATTATCCTCTCCTATTAGGATCCATCCTTGCACCTAAGAGAAACCCACCTGTCTGTTTCTGGGTGAATTGGTCCTCCCAAAGATGGGGTTCCATCTCCTTCCCCCTCACCGTGTGGGTCTCCACTCCCTGACACAACACATTACGACAGGATGAACACTCACACACTCTCCAGAAGCCTACTCCAGATGCACCCCTTCCTGAATGCCTGCCCAACCTACGCCCTAAACCAGTGACACTACCTTGTGATACTGCCATAGGAACATTCCCACTCCTGCACATTCAACATCATACCCACAAATCCCATGTTCACTAGTCCCCCATCCATCTCTTCCCCCATTATCCTGGGTATACTAACCCACCCTTCCTAATCTACCCACCTGTCAACCCTGCACAAGCAGACCCAGTAATATCACTACCCACTGTCCTATCCTTCAATATGCAACTATACTCTATCAATTTACCATAGGTTATGTCCATATGGGTGATGGCTCAAAACCTTCTCTTCTCTTTCTCTCCCTTGTTAACCTATCTTTCAGACAATGGTTCTCAGAGACTGCTCATTTTCCTCAATTCAAATCAGTGAGGTCATATACTGTTCATCCTTCAATGCCTGGCTTGCTTCACTCAACATAAAGTCTTCAAGACTCATCCATGTTATTCCATGTGTTAGCACTTTATTCCTTCTTACAGCTGAGTAATATTCCATTGTATGTATGTACCACATTTTATTTATCCATTCATCTGTTGATGGGCACCGGGGCTGATTCCACATTTTGGCAATTATGAACAATGCTGCTATGAACATTGGTGTGCATATATCTGTTCATGTCTTTGCTTTCAATTCTTTTGGGTATATACCCAGCAGTGGAATTGCTGGATCATACAGAAGATCTATTGTTAGTTTTCTGAGGAACCGCCAAACTGTCCTCCACAGTGGCTGGACCATTCCACAATCCCACCAGCAGTGGATGAGGGTTCTTATTCCTCCACATCCTCTCTAACACTTATAGTCTGCTGTTTTTTAATAGCTGCCATTCTGATGGGTGTAAGATGGTATCTCATTGTAGTTTTGATTTGCATTTTCCCTAAAAGCTAGCGATGTCGAGCATTTTTTCATGTGCTTTTTAGTCATTTGTATTTCTTCCTTTGAGAAGTGTCTTTTCAAGTCACTTGTCCATTTTTTAAATGGGTTGTTTGCCTTTTTATTTTCAGGGTGCAGAATTTCTTTATATATGCAGGATATTAGGCTCTTATCAGATATATGGTTGCCAAATATTTTCTCCCATTGGGTAGGATGCCTTTTTATTTTCTTAATAATGTCCTTTGAACTGCAGAAGTTTTTAATTGTGAAGAGATCCCATTTACCTATTTTTTTCTCTTGCTGCTCATGTTTTGGGTGTGAAGTTCATGAAACTATTTCCTATTACAAGGTCCTGTGAATGCTGCCCTACATTATCTTCCAAGGTCTTTATGGTTTTGGTTCTTGTATTTAGATCTTTGATCCATCTTGAGTTGATTTTTGTATAAGCTGTGAGATGGTATTCCTCTCTCATTCTTTTTTTATGGATATCCAGTTCTCCAAGCACCACTTGTTAAAGAGGCCATTCTCTCCCAACTCAGTGGGCTTGGTGGCCTTGTCGAATATCAGATGACTCTTTATGCAAGGATCTATATCAGAACTCTCAATTCGGTTCCATTCATCAGTATGTCTATCCTTGTGCCTATACCATGCAGTTTTGAGCACTGTAGCTTTGTAGTATGGTTTAAAGTCAGGTAATGTGATGCCTCCAACTTCATTTTTCTTTTTCAATATGTCTTTGGCAATTTGGGCCTCCTACCTTTCCAAATATATTTTGTAGTTAGTTTTTCCAGTTCCTTAAAAATACAGTGTTGGTTTTTATTGGGATTGCATTAAATCTGTAGATTAGTTTGGGTAGGATAGACATCTTGATGATGTTAAGTCTTCCTACCTACAAACAGGGAATATTCTTCCATTTTTTAAAGACTTTTTAAAATTTCCTTTCACAGTGTTGTGTAGTTTTCTGTATATAAGTCCTTTACATATTTAATTAAATTTATTCCTAGGTATTTGATTCTTTTAGTTACTATTGCAAATGGTATTTTTTTTTTCTTGATTTCCTCCTTAGATGGCTCATTATTGGTATAGAAAATGCCACTGATTTTTGAGCACTGATCTTTTTGCTTGTGACATTACTGAACTCCTTTATAAGTTCTAGAAGCTTTGTTGTAGATTTCTCAGATCTTTCACATATAGGATCATGTCATCTGAAAATAATGAAATTTTTACTTCTTCTTTTCCAATTTGGATGACTTTTATATATTTTTTTCTTGCCTCAGTGCTCAAGCAAGTACTTCTAAGACAATGTTAAATAGGAGTGGTAATAGTGGACATCCTTGTCTTTTTCCCGATCTCAGAGGGAAGACTTTTAGGATTTCACCTTTGAAGATGGTGTTAGCTTTGTGCTTTTCAAATACACCCTTTATCATATTCAGAAAGTTTCCTTCTATTCCTATATTTTGCAGTGTTTCTATCAGGAAAGAATGCTGTATTTTGTTGAATGCTTTTTCTGCATCTATAGAGATGATCATGTAATTTTTTTCTTTCAATCTGTTTATGTGGTATTACATTGATTGATTTTCTTATATTGAACCATCCTTGCATTCCTGAGATGAAACCCACTTGGTCATGGTGTATAATCCTTTTGATATGTTCTTGAATGCAATTAGCAAGTATTTTGTTGAGGATTTTAGCATCTAGGCTCAATAAAGAAATTTGTCTGTAATTTTTCTTTCTTGTGGTATCTTTGTTTGGTTTTGGTATTAGGATAATGTTGGCCTCGTAGAATGAGTTAGGCAATATTCCTTCTACTTCTGTTTTTTGGAAGAGCTTAAGCAGAATTGGTGTTAGCTCTTTCTGGAATGTTTGGTAGAGTTCAGCTGTGAAGCCATCTGGTCCTGGACTCTTCTTAGTTGGGAGCTTTTTGATGACTGAGTCTGTCTCTTTACTTTTAATTGGACTGTTGAGTTCATCAATTTCTTCTTTCATCAATGTAGGCTGTTTGTGAGTTTCTAGAAACTTGCCATTTCCTCCAAATAATCATTCTTGTTGGCATATAATTTTTCAAAGTATACTCTTATGATACTTTATTTCTGTGGGGTCAGTAGTGATATCCATTTGCTCATTCCTTATTTTGTGTATTTGCATCTGTTCTCTCTTTTTCTTTGTTAGTCTGACTAAGGGTTTGTCAATTTTATTGGTCTTCTTGAATAACCAGATTTTGTTTATTTTTTCTAGTGCTTTCTTATTCTCTATTTCATTTTGTTCTGCTCTAATCTGTGTTATTTCCTTCTTTCTACATCCCTTAGATTTAGTTTGTTGTTGTTTATCCAATTACTCCAAGTGTGCAGTTAGTTCTTCAATTTTAGCTCTTTCTTCTTTTTTAATAAATGTATTTATGGCTATGAACTTCCCTCTCAGGACAGGTTTTGCTGCATCCCATAGGTTTTGATATGCTGTCATCATTTTCATTAGTTTCAAGGTAGTTACTGATTTATTTTGAGATTTGCTCTTTTACTCACTGTTTGTCTAAGAGTGTGTTGTTTAACTTCCATATCTTTGTGCCTAATCTGTTTCTCTGTTTTAGTGATTTCCAATTTCATTCCATTGAGGTCAGAGAAATTACTTTGTATAATCTCAATCTTTCTGAATTCATTGAGAGTTTTTCTGTGGCCTAGCATGTAGTCTATCTTGGAGTATGATCCATATGCACTCGAGAAGGATGTAAATCCTCCTGTATTTGGGTGTAGTGTTCTGTATATGTCTATTAGGTCCAGGTCTTCTAATGTATTATTCAGTCTTTGTTTCTTTATTTATTCTCTGTCTAGATGTTCTGTCTAATGATGATAATGGTGAATTAAAGTCTCCCACTATAATTGTACAGGCATTAATTTCTCTCACTCAGTTTTTCCAGAGTTTGCCTCATGTATATTGAGGTACCGTGATTAGGTGCATAAATGTTTATGATTGTTTTTTCTTCTTGAGAGATTACTCCTTTTACTATTATGTAGTGCCCATCTTTGTCTCTTACAATAGTTTTGCATTTAAAGTCTATTTTGTCTGATATTAGAATAGCTACTCCTGCCCTTTTTTGGCTATTGTTAGCTTTTAAAATTATTTTCCAGCCATTCACTTTCAGCCTCCCTGAATCTCTGGGTTGACGGTGTGTTTCTTATACACAGCATATAGATGGATCATATTTCCTTATCCATTCTGCCAGTCTGTGTCTCTAGAGTTGTGAAATAATCAATTAACTTTCAGTGTTATTACTCGCAACAAATTTCTTACTTCAGCAATATTTTCTTTGGGTTCATTTATGTCATATGTTGTTTTGCTTTTGTTTTTGTCACTTTAGTTGTTTTTAAACTCTCCTCCATCTCTCTCTCCCTTGTTTTTTTCCTATCAACTTGTAGAACTTCCTTTAATATTTCTTGAAGTGCAGGTTTCTTAATGACATACTCTCTTAATTTCTGTTGATCGGTGAATATTTTGAACTCTCCATCATTTTTGAATGCCAGTTTTGCTGGATAGAGAATTTGTGGCTTGAAGATTTTTTCTTTTAGTACTTTGACTATGTCATACCACTGTCTTCTTGCCTCCATGGTTTCAGAGGAGAAATCAGCACTTAATCTTATTGTGCTTCCCTTGTATGTGATAGTTCTCTTTTCTCTTCTTTTCCTTGAGTGTTTTCTCTTTGTCTTGAACATTGGATATTTTGACAAGTATATGTCTTGGAGATGGCCTGTTGGGATTTATACTGCTTGGGGTGTGCTATGCTTCCTGGATCTGCACATCCATCTCTATCAAGAAGGTTGGGAAGTTTTCAGCCATTATTTCCTTCAACACTCCCGCTGTTCCCTTTCCTTTCTCTTCTCCTTCAGGAATGCCCATAATGCATAAGTTTGCGTATTTTGTGTTGTCGGTTAAATCTCTGGGTCTCTGCTGGATTTTTTCTATCTTTTTGTCTATCTTTTCTTCTATCTGTTTGATTTCAGATGTATTGTCTTCCACATCACTAATTCTTTCTTCTGCCTGTTCAAATCTGCTGTTATGTGAATTCAGCATATTTTTGATTTCTTGGATTGTGCCATTGTTCTGTTATCTTTTTATGTATGTCTACAAGTTCTTCAGTGTGTTCTCTCAGTGCCTTCTTAATATCCTTAATCTCTTCCTTCACTTCATTAAGTTGGTCCATGATATTTGTTTGGAAAGCTTTGATTAGTTGTTTGATTAGTTGTTTGATGTTCTGCATATATTCCTGGTTTTTAGTTTGTTCATTGGACTGGTTCATGTCCTCCTCTTTCTCAGTGGGGTTTGTAATTTTTTGTTGCCCTCTAGTCATCATTTTATCTTGATGGGTTTGTTCTGTTGATTAGCTTTTCTCTCTGCTCTAGAGTTTTATTTAGCTGGTGGCTTTCTGTGTGTGTTAAGTTTTCTCTTTGACACTTTTCTTCTTATTTTATTTCCTTGCTTCTTTCTATGTTCCCTTGAAGGCAAAAGATTTGGGCCAGAGATATCAAAAGATGTGAGAAAGGAAGAAGGATAATAGTAATATTGATAAAAGTTAGAAGAGGCACCACATAAGACTTAGTGAAATGAATATTTAGCACTTGTAGGCAGTGTGGAGTAATAGGAATAAAAGTGGAGTACCACAATGGACTGGAAAATGAAATAGAAGAATATATGATTTAGAAGGCTAGAATTATGAGGAGGGAGGGAAAGAATAAAGAAAGGGATGAAAGGAAAAAGTTAATATTAATAAAAAAAAAGAAGAAAACGGAAGAGGTAGAATAGAAATTGACACCTTTAAATTGTTTACTAATGAAAAAACATGGTATATAAGAACCACAACAGAAAGCAGAAGACAGAAAGATGAAGGAATGAAAAGAGACCTTGGGATACAAAATCAATATAGACAGAGAATGGGAAATCACTGAAGAAGAAGCACAGCAAAGAAGAGACAAGCTGGCAGCACCTAATTTTTGAAAAAAAGAAGGGGGTGAGGAAAGAGGAAAGAAAAGTGAGAGACAACAAATAAACAGAGAAAAACCAAACAACCGTGCAAGCAAGCAGTCAAACAAATCTAAGGAAGAACAGTGTTCCTTCTTGGACCCTTGTGGAACCTCTCAGCCTGCTTGTGTTTATCAATCAATTGTATTAAACTAAATTAAAAAGAAAAATTCATTTTTCATTTTTAAAGTGAATTCATTTTTTTCTTTTCTTTTCTTTCTTTTTTTTTTTTTTTTGGCAAATTAAGGGACCCAAAAGAAGTCTTCTTCTAGACCACCCCCTTCACCGAAAGGACCCTAACTAGGCTCATGGAAACTAATCAAGCACTTCCCACTTCCTGGCCTCCCCAGGGGAGCTGAAGTTCTGATGTTTGTCTGTGCAGAATGATAAAATTGGCTGACTCTACCCCCTCTGGAGCCAAGCCTCATTGTCACCAGGCTGCTGGGTAAATTGTGCTTCCTCAGTAGATTCGCCTCTCCCCTCAGCCTAGCACTGCTTCAAGTTGGCTTATCTGCTCCCCAAAGCTATGTGGAGATCCGGGTAGCCCAATCCACAGAAAGGAAATCCCTCTCCACCTTGGAGAATGCTCCCTCTCCCTGGGTTGCCAGCAGTGGGAGTTGGGGTGTATCCCTGGGCAACTGGGTAAATCAACTTCCATAGCAGATTTTCCACTCCCTTCTGCCTAGTGATGATTCAAGCCAGCTATTTTGTTCCCCAAAGCTGCAAGGGGTTCCAGCCAGCTAAATTAACAGAAAGGAAACCCCTCTAACCCTTTGCCAATACCCTCCCACTCTTGGAGAACACTTCCTCTCACCGGGTTGCTGGCAGGAGTCATGGATCAAGCCAGTCTTTTTCCCTAGGTTTGGGGCTCAGCCATCTGTGTTAACCTCCATGTGCAGGGTTAAAACTCATGAATCTCTACCGAGCTATGCATGCCATCAAGCTGCCTCCAGATAGATGTCCCAAGCTTCTCACTCCATGAGCCCACAGCACATATCCCCAGGTAGGACCCTGTCCCTAATCAGCCATCCTCACAGAGAGTGAGTCAGTGAGTGCCCTCTTAAACCGATGCCATCATGCCTCCTCAAGATTAGGATTTTGATTACCTATGTCAGTAGGGTATGACTCAGGGTTGAGTCCCCACCCCCTTGGTGGGCAGAAATTAACAGACACTCACTGAAGAAGACACACAGAAGAGAGAGATCCATTGACAAAGAAGAGGAGATAATTTGGTCATTTTGATCCTGCCATGTGACAGAAAAGACAAGGCTCAAACAGCTAAAGCCCTTTGAAGAAAGACAAGCCCTATGCCAGCCTGTAGCTGATTTCAGAAGAAGCTGAGCCCATGGAGCCTTAAGAGGAAGAAGGAAGGAGAGACTAGGCAGAGATCACGCTCACATCTTGCTTCAAGACATGGCAACTGAATTTGGTAAGAAACCACCCTTGAGCTGGACTCTTTAGGGCCTTATAACTGTGAGCTTTTACCCTAAATAAATACCCTTTTAAAGCCAACAAATTTCTGGTACTTTGCATCAGCATCCCTTTGGCTGACTAAACACATACCAATGGAGAATTCTGTACCCATGGAAATGATCCATTAAATGTGAAGGAGAAATAAAGATTTTCTTAGGCAAACAAAAACTGGGGCAATCTGTTGATAACAGAACTGCCTTGCAAGAAATGTTGAAGGAAGTTTTTCAGAGAAGGAAAATAATATGGGGCAGAATGACAGATGTACAGAAAGAAGACTGTTAAGAGGTAATACATGGGGAAATGGATGTGGCTCAAGCAATTGGGCTCACATCTACCAAATAGGAGGTCTACGGTTCAATTTCCAGGGCCTCCTGATGAAAGGCAATCTGGCCTGCATGGAGAGCTGGTCCAAGTGGTGAGCTGGACAAGTAGAGACCTGGCCCACATAGAATGCTGGCCCACATGGAGGACTGCTGGTCTATGTGGAATGTTGGCTTCTGTGAAGTGCTGGCCCATGCAGAGTGCTGGCTCTAATGGAGTGCTGGCCCTCACAGAGGGCTGGTGCAGCAAGATGATGCAATGAAAAGAGACACAAAGGAGAGACAATAAGAGATGCAGCAGACCAGAGAGCTGAGTTGGCAGAAGAGATTGAGTACCTCTCTCCCACTCTGGAAGGTCCCAGGATCCATTCCAGCATCACCTAAAGAGAAGACAAGCAGACACAGAAGAACATACAGAGAACAGACAGTGAGTGCAAAATAATGAGGGGGGATAAATAAATAAATAAATAAATAAATAAATAAATAAATAAATAAATAAAATCTTTTCTAAAAAATAGGCAATAAATGAAAATAAAATAAAATGTTGTTTTTCCATCTAATTCATCTAACAGATCATGGTTTATTCATAATTGTTATACCAAGTGTATTGCAAGATGATAGCTTATGTATAAATGAATTGAATGATGGCAAGGGGCAGGAGAGAGCAAATGGGAATACTTTGTTTTACATTACCCAAGACATGATATAGTGATATTCCAACCTTTTCTTAGATTCTTGTAAATGCATATTGCAAACTCCAGGGCAAGTGTTCTTAACAATTGGTCCATGAGCTTGAACTGAAATTAAAAAAAACATATTCTTGTGAGGATGTGTTGGTGCAGGTGTGATATATTTATAAAATAATACACAGTATAGTGTGAACTTATTAAGGGGTCTGTGGTTTTTACCTGACTGGCAAAAGGGTCTGTGGAACAACCACTAAAATAATAAAATTTGTGTATAATTGATATGCAGAACAGGATAGCTAATGGAATCATATATAATGCTCAATTAAATCAGAGGGGATAGAAACAGAGTGGAGGGGAAAGAAAACAAAAACAATGGGAAGAAATAGAAAACAGTTAAATCTAGAGTAGACATTATTCCAATATATTGATAATAACTTAAAATGTCATGGACTCATGCACCATTCAATGACAGACAACAGCAGAGTGCATTTTTAAAAATGACTATAAGTTATCTATAAGAAACTCCCTTTAAATATAAATTCAGAAAATTAAAATAAAGGAATGGAGAAGGCTATACCTCACAAACACTATTTCAAAGAAACCTGGAGTATCAACTTCAGACACAGCTGACATCAAAACAACTAAAATTATCAGAGATTTAAAAGGACATGTAATATAAAGGAGTTAATTCTCCAAGAGACATATGTCCTTTAATGTGTGTGTCCCTAGCAACAGGTCATCCACATACTTGAATAGGATATGTAACTAAAGAAGATTTAAAAAATGACAAATAAAGACACGTGAAATTGTGCAGAATGGTTTTCCTAAGGAAAACACAAGTAAAACTTAATGGGTTAGCAATGCACATCCACTTGAATGCCTACAATTAAACAAACTAAAACAAAACTTGCCATTCCAAGTGTTGGCAATGATATGAAGTAACAAAAACCCTAACAAACTGCTGATAGAAGTTGAAAATAATACAACCACTTTGGAAACTTTTGGGCAGTTTCTTAAAATTCTAAACACATACCTGTGTGAGGCAGAATGATATTGCTTATGAATTTTAAAAAGAAATATAGTTCATGTTTGTAAACTGCTATGTTCCTCTGGGTGTGATAACCCTTTGATTGCATTAGATCCAGCTGATGTATGCATCAGTATTTTTTTTAAAACCTTCATAGGGATACAAAGGAAAAATGAAGTGAACAAAAGGCAGTGAAGAAAATATCTTTGAGAACTATTAAAACATATTTTATGAAATTATTTTTATATGCTTCCCACATACAATAAAGTAAACCCATAATATAGTAAACATTGATTTTGATGGTATTTACATACTGCTATCAGCTATTTCTTTAAAATAATCAGTATTATTTTTAAAATGTATGTACAAATGAATAGACCATTGGGAAAAATTGTCATTCAGCATAAAATGCCCAAAGTTAAAGTACCACAGCCTGGAGCTAGGGAGAGAGTTCTGCACTGCAGACAGACCTGAAAAGCTAGACTGTGTGTGGGAGGAGTTTAAATGCTTGGAAGAGGGTGGGGGAACAAGGGAGCTTTTGAATTGTTGGTCATTCTGGAAGCCTTGCTTCCATTCACCATACACCTTAATAATGCACCTACTATGTGCCTGAACAAGACTGAGTCCTAGGGATAGAACCAATGATGAGACAGACCCAGGCTTTCCCTGATGGAACACATGTCTATACAGAAGGCAGACACTGGACAGACAGTCCTCAATTGCTTAGTGGTAAAGTATATTGAGGGTAGGGGAGAAGATGTGGTTCAAGTGGTTGAGTGCCTGATTCCCACATAGGAGGTCCCAGGTTCCATTCCCAATGCCTCCTAAAAAACAAACATAAGCAAAAAGCAGAACAAATGAAAAACAAACTCAGGGCAGCTGAGTTGGCTCAGTTTTTGGGTGCTGGCTTCCCATATTTTAGGTCCTGGTTTCAATCCCCGGCCTCAGGTACCTCAAAAGAAAACAAACATATATTGTGGGTAGATCTAGGCAGCAGTGGAAGTTCAAGGAAAAGAATAAGGCTTAGTCATGCAAGCCTCACTGAGAAGGTGACATTTTAAGGTCAGACCTGAAAGACATGAGGGATTTACAGAAGTAAGGGAGTAGTAGAGTGTTCTGAGCAGAGTAACATGTATGTTTAAATACTCTGAAGTCATGAAGTGCTCCCCACTGACTGAAAACCGAGAAGGTCAATGAAGATGAGAGCATATTCTTAACCTGTGACCAGAGAGAGCAGTGGGAGATGAAGGTTGGCTAGAGGTCATGATGAGGACTGAAGCATTTCTTCAAAGAGCAAAGTGGAATAACTGATGTATTTGTAACCAGGGATTCTCTACTACCCTCTATTGGATTCATTGTATGTCTGTCTGTGGATCCCAAGTTTTTTCCACATCATTATATATACCTTGAGTCTTTATGTCCCCATCTATCTTTGTCCATCTCTCTCTAAGGTTTTTCTTTTCCTATCTTCTCCTTTCCCTTCATGCTTGTCTCTCTGTCTGTCTCAAGACTCTTCTTAGACACTGTGGTGTCGTATTTGTCGTGGGGCTGGGTAGGATAGTTGGGGGAATCGCACGGCGGCGTTCCAAGGGGTTTGGACGGCGAGAGAATAAAGGCAGCAGACAAGTTTCTCTTTGGGTTCAGCAAACAGGATCCTTTATTGAGGACGTGCAGGGCCTTTTATCGATTCAGTGAGGGGTGTTGTGAGGGGTGTTGTAGGAGGCAAGGCAAGAAAAGAGAGGAAGTACGTGGCAGGCTAAGATTGGGCACAGTTGGTTGCTAGGGAGGGTTTGCTATCTGTGGAAGGTGGGAAGGTTTCATGGGCGCGGGAACAGGGTGAGCTACATTCTTAAAGAAGGCTGAAAATAGAGTTAGGCTAGTCCTTTGTTATAGTCGGCCATTTTAGCTTTACCTCCTTAGGCAACCTCCAACAAGACACATTCACTCCTGTCAAACCAGGAAGGCATGGGGGTCATGAATGAAAACTTGCATGGGTGCTTGAGAATGCCCTTTTCAGATATGCTCTGGCTCAGTAAGAACCACAGAGCACACTACCCTTTGGCTCTGCCTGCTCTGTTGGGGCCTTCCCAGATAAGCTAAGCAATTTAGAGTTGGATAGGAATGGGAGACCACTTGTCTCCCTCCCACACATCCTGGAAAATTCCCCATATTTTCACTGAATAAATACAGGCTGTTGAGGAACAGGTCTTAAGTACTCAGGGATCAGTCTCTTCCTTGATTAGGACAGAGCTTAGGGACAACTCTTTGCAAAATATGTCACTATTGAAAGATTCCATTTAGCACCTAGTGGCTGACACAGAAGTGTGAAGGACTTTTATACATTAGTTAACAGTCCTCCATTTACCAAAGGTTTCAGAATATTTTACTGAAATTTAATTCATTTTCTCTATTTAAATATTTAATTGAAGTATATCTTTCATACGTGAACATATACGAATAATAAGTATATAGTAAATGTTGTGAACTTAAAAAACAAACATGCATATCATCATATAATGTTCACACATACCCCACCACCACCATGTTGTTTTGTTGTGAAATATTTGCTAAAACCTATGAAAGAGCATCTGAAACTTAATTCTTAAACATTGATAGTCTTCATACAATGTACGGGCTGTGTTGCTATTTTGGTATAAGCCAAAGAAAATCACTCTGACACTTATAACAAAAGACAAATTCATGAAAGGGATGGAGTGAGTATCTCACATGTACAAAAAAACAAAAACAAAAACACCTGAGGTGCCAGGCCCTGGAATGCTCAGGACCTCGATGTAATGAGTTCAAGTCAAGTATTTAGGAGTTGATAAGGAAAGATTTGGGCAATAGATAGAAGCAAAACACAAACTGTCAGTGCAATTCTTTGACAGGTTTATAGCCTGAGATGTGGAGCCTCACAGCAGGAGAATACAGTCAAGAGTTAGGGACAGGAGGAGACCCAGGAGGGCAATTAGGATGAAGGGAAAACTCTCAAACTCCTGAAGAAGAGATCTAGGCAATGTCACAGACTCAGCACAATGGGGAGCTTCTGGGCAGGAAAGCTGGAAGCTGCCAAATTGGCTTGGAGTTTTACAAATGAAGATTTGTATCTTATCAATGGCCAGGGGGTATTGAGTGCAGTTTTTTGAGTGCAGTTTTACAGTGTATGCAAACTAAGTAATATCTAATTGGCTAAGGATTGATGGTTTGGGATATTTCAAAAATCAATTTTAAGTGTTACTATTTGTATTTAGGCTCACAGGTTTTCATAAAGAGCAATGCTGCTGTGAAGAAGTAAACAACACAGGTGACATGATCCTTCCTATAGTAAATTCCAAAGAACACACAAGAAAACTATTAGAACTAGATAACAAATTCAACAAAGTTACAAGCTACAAGAGAAATATACAAAAATCAGCTGTGATTTTATACTCCAGCAATGAAAAGTCCATTAAGGATTTTTAAAAATTCCACAATAGCTCATAAAAGAAAAAAATAGGTAGGAATAAATTTACCCAAGGAGGTGAAGGATTTGTATCCTTAAAGTATAAAACACTGCTCAAAGAAATTAAAGAGAACCCTGGTAAATGACAAGACATTGCTTTTTCTTTGATAGGAGCATTTAATATTAAGATGTCAATACTACATAAAACAATCAATGCAATACTTGTGAACATCCCTGCAGACCTTATTGAAGAAATGAAAATTCTGACCCTTACCTTCATGTGCAATTGCAACAAATCTCAGTAATTAAATAATTATTACAAAAGAAAAGCAAAATTGGAGGCACCCCACTTCCTGATTTAAAAACTTACTACAAAGCCATGGTAATCAAAACAGCACAATACTCTCATAAATATAGACATATAGAACAATAAAATAGTATTGAGTTCAGATATGTAAGGCAAATATATATGCCCAACTGCTTTTTGACAAGGATGTCAAGTACATTAACTGAGGAAGAAGGTCTCTTTAACAAATGGTGCTGGGAAAACAGGATATCCACTTATAAAAGATAAAAATACATACTATCAATGGAACCAAATTGAAAGTTCAGAAATACATCCTCATCTCTCTGGTCAATTGAATTTTTACAAGGCTACCAAGTCCACCCAACTGGGACAGAGCAGTCTTTTCAACAAATGGTGGTGGGAGAACTGCATAACCATATCCAAAAGATTGAGTGAAGACCCCTATCTCACACCTTATATGAAAATAAACTCAAAATGGATCAAAGACCTAAATAAAAAAGCCAGGATCATAAAACTCCTAGAAGAAAAAGGAGGAAAGAATTTTCAAGAACTCGTTGTTGGATGTGGTTTCTTAGACCTTATACCCTAAGCACAAACAATGAAAGAAAAAATAGATAAATGGGACCTCCTCAAAACTCAATGGTTGTGCTTCAAAGAGCTTTGCCAGGAAGGTGATCTCATATATAAAGAGATCCTACAATTTAAAGATAATAAAACAGACCAATTTAAAAATGGGCAAAAGACTTCAATAGACATTTTCAAAAAGATGAAATACAGGAGGACTTCTGGGAAGATTCTGGGCTAGAAAGACATGAGACTCTCTTCTCTCCCAGAACAATAGCTAGAGGAGAAGCAAAAAGGGCCTGGAAAAAACCTAGGTTTTAGGACACCAGTGGAAGTCTGGATACCACCCAGAAGAGAGAGGGACAAAAGAAAGAATCACAATGGCAAAACTGTTAGTTAAAAGCTGCTGCTGCTGCTGCTACCTGCACCCTCCCACACAATAAAGACACTTTGGATTCTCAGTACTTGGGCCATGACTACAAAGGAGGCTCCAGGGACCCAACTCCTCAGTAAAGGGGAGAGAGGGGGACACAGCATAAGGCTGACTCAGCTATTGATGCACAAAATTGGTCTGCTGTGTCCTGGAGCCCTTCCTGGCTGGGTGTGGCCATGCCACTGTTGCCTTAGGAGCCAACTCAAGACTAAAGAGATCCTGGACTAAAGAGATCTGAACCTCTCAATTTCCCTCTATACTAAGCAGGAGTGATTGTTGAAGATGTGGGGGGAGTTGACTTATTTCTTACACAGGAAAAGGGAGGAGGCTGCCAGCAAAGTTTAGAGAAATGTCTCTGAGAAAGTTTGAATTACAAGGCTCTTAGCCTTCAGGCAGTAGCCCATATCACATTGATCCAGTCTGTTTTGCAACAAACACACACCAGAACCAGGAGTCAAATCAACTCACAGAACAGCTCACCACAGTCCATCAGGCTTTCTGGACTGGGATCCACAGAGACTCAATGACAGAGCCTGTGGACTAGCAGTTCCTGCAGCAAGGCCTTGAGGCTTTCCCTCAACCCCCCATATCATTAGAAGGGATGGAACCCCAAAGACAATAATTTTCAAGCCTGTATTCAAAGAAAGCTCTGTGCACATAAGGCATCTCCCACAGAAAGGAGACCAGGAATATTTCCCCTGTAGGGGGGCCCAGCTTCTTCCTCCAGCAACAGCTGGGAACAACAGAGAGCCAATGGGAATTTCTTCAAGGTCATATTCAGATATGTGTATGTCAAGTTTGCCAGAAGAAACTTCAATGAACCTCAGAGCAAATATCTAAGGGAGATACTTAATCCTCAGAAGCCAAGGGTATCCTCACTAAACTTTTGATAGAGAATAAAATTCATCAGCTCCATGGAATCCAAGTGATGATATGAGAGATTAGCAGGTGCTGAAAGCCAACAGCCATGAGTGGGTACTGAACAACCCATACATGGTGCTGTGACTTGTGTCATGCCAGGCTGGGGGATATTGTTCAGGGAATGGTGGAGATATGCAGATGCTAAATGAGGTTCCCAGTGAGTATCCACTGAGGATCCAGCACCTTCAAATCCTGCAAACCATTATCACCAAATTCACAAAGTAGCTTTTACATTAACAGTCTTCCACAAGGCTTGAGAGAGTCAATATGATGGACCCCAGCAGGCCTGGAGAATGGTAGGGCAAGGGAGCAGGACCCCAGGGGAAACAGAGCAGTCCACTCCCTGGAGTTCTACCCAGGTAGTGTGCAGAGTGGCCACCTAGAAGTGACAGCCTGTGGGCCCATCTTCTAGTCTCCCAGACAGCTCCAATGAGTTTTTAAAGCTGAAGGTCTTTTCTTAGTTCAGTAAAAATAGTTTTAAAGGCCCTGGAGTTCCCAGATATCCTTTTTAATTGCAACTCATGGGCACCCTGGAATGTCACAAGCACAGTAGCCTGTAAAACTTGGTCAAGTCACTCACAGCCATGTGCATTGAGCACCTAACACATCTCCCACATCATCTCTTGGGGCTCCAAGGAGCTCATGATTTTCATCCTCTTTTTCAAGTTCTATAAGTGTGGCAGGGCCTCCTGGAGATGCTGAAAATCTCTGCTTGATATTTCCCCTCCTATTTGTCTTGCTTCCTGCTGGCAAACAGCAAGCATTCATTACTGCAAAAAAATGTAATGAATTGCTTCATGGCCACATGCTGACCCTGGATGTTTTAAAAAATTGGAGGCTGGCCTCACCCCACTAGGGAAAATTCTGCTGTTTGTTGATCACTTGGTGTTGCCCCATGTGGATGGAGTTTCTCTTGGAAACAGCTTGGGGGAATTGGTTCCATCAAGGTCTCCATCTCCAATGCAGCCTACATATGTAGAGGGTGAGGCAAAGGGCCAAACTAGGACCCTGTGCTGGGCTGGTGTCCCTCCCATTGACTCTCCTTTAGGCCCAGCCCTGATGCCTTGCTGGGTGGCAGCAAGGCCATCAGGAATTTGCTGGTGCAGGTGGGACAGAACCTGGGATTAACTGTCTGAAGCAGAAGTCCTGTAGGATCCTGACTCTGGTGCCCTTTGGCTTTCTCTACCCCTCTGCATCAAGGCCTGGCTAAGGCTGCACTTCTCCAGAAGAGGAGTATTGCATGGCTGACTGGTGCTGGTGGAGAGGTTGTGCCTGGAAGAGTCAGGTGTGGGCTTCTCCCTCTCCTGGCCTAACAATGTCTTTTGGTTCCTTCACTCAATGCTCAGCTGACAAGATTTTCTTTGAAACCATTTGCCAAGCACCTTCTCTGTCTCCTTGAACAGCCTTTCACCCTTTCATGTACCATTGCTTTCTTTTTCCCCAGACCAAAAAAAAAAAACAAAAAAAAAAAAACCTTCTTAATAGTTTCTGAATTTGATAAGTGAATAAACTCATGTAATATGCCTTTTCATTCAAATGAATAAAGAATAACAAAAGGAACTCAGAAACTTCAGTTACTTTCTGCTAGGCTCTATTCTAAGCATTATGGAAACATAAATAGGTCTCTTCAACAGCTCCATTACAGTATTTTTTTTCAGATGAAGAATCTGAGATAGACAGAGATAAAAGAAGAGCTGGGATTAAAATCCGGCACTTCTGAATTCAGAGCCCATTGATCTAATCACTACATTATGCTGCCTCTTTGAGATCAAAATTACCTATAAATTTGACTCTTGAGAAATAATAAAAATAACATTTTACCTCTAATCAGAACACAGTAGGTTTAAAGGTTCTGGGAGGTAAGTCTGTATAGAATTAGGCAGGATTCATCCTGGACCAGCCCCTAGAGCATCTGACATGGAGACTACGTGACAAATGGAACAAGGATCTGCAGTAAGCAACAAAAAACCTTAACAGGTACTTCTGAGCCCTGGAAAAACAAGGCAACTATAGCCAAAAGCATCTCTTACCTCATAAAGTTAGCACCAAGGGCAGAGAATCTTGGAAACCCTTATGCACAATCTCCTACCAGGAGCTAATGACATTCCTAGGAGGTCAACTAAACATCCCTCAAAATTCATTAGAAAGAACAAGGTGGCCACAGATTAAAGAGCTCCAAGAATAAGCTCCTTCCATGGGGCAGTAGGTGATCACCCAGAGCTATCTAGAGCACTTATTTGGGGGTCTGCAAGAGACCAGAAGCACATCCTGCAACACCCTTGAAATAATGGAAGGAGGAGACTGCCCATCTGCAGAAAGTAGAGCACTCCACACCACAGAAGCTGGTGCCCATCTTCCACTGGAGGCACAAACTGCCTTGGGAGTTGTTCTGCAGCTGGAATTGAAAGTTCCAATTCCCAAAAAGGGGGAGGAAGAGATGGCTGGGCACCAACTTCAGCTACTGATTAGTAAATTCAGCAGACTAAAATATAATCCTAAGAACAGTTAAAGTTTGAACCTGTTCAAGACAGAAAGAGCATGGTAGATGCCATCTTAACTCTGCACTTGAAATGAGGGGAAGCAGGGTTGACTGACAATCACAGGGCTGGTAGGGACCTGCTTTTTTCCATCTAGATCAGATTGCTGTTCTAGCCTAAGCACCAGGCCCACATCAGGCAGGGAGGAAGCTCATGGGAGCTGTGCCAGACTCTCTGGGAAATTACAGACCACACTGCAGAGGCCAGTGATCATCCTTCTTTGGCAGTGCAATCCACCCCAGGAGCTATTCTGTGAGAGGAATTGGAAGCTCCATTTCCCCCTAAAAGGGAAGGAAGAGACAGTTGGCCACTGATTTCAGCTACTGATTAGTAAACTCATCTGGTTAAACTATCACCCTAAGACCAGCTAAAGTTTGAGCCTTTCCAAGTGAGAAGGAGGCCAGTAGCAGCCATTTTGACTCTACCACCAGCATGAGGGGAATCCAGGCTGACTGAAAATCACAGTGATGGTAGAGGCCAGTTTCTTTCACACAGATTGGCCTGCAGCCCTAGCCTGGGCCTCAGCCCCACCTCTAGCAGGGAAGAAGCTGGTGGGTCCTGTACCAGCCTATCCAGGTAACTGCAGGTATATTTGGCTGACACAGACTGAATAATCAGAATTCTACAAGGTCAAGTGCAATCATCTTGGACCTACACTGCATAGATTGTTGCCCACACCTGCAGCTCCATCCCTGCCCCTGGAAGGGGAGAAAAGGACATGAAGCTTCATCAGTCTCTCTGGGCAACTACAGTCTTGGCCTGCATGAGTTGGATTACCCCACACAGCTGTGGCCCTGATTCTACCCCTGGCAAAGGAGAAAGTTAGGAGAAGCTTCATTTGTCCTTTGGGCTATAAGGGTAGCTTGATCCTCCACAGCTTATAGCACCAACTACATCCTTGGCTCACACCACACAACCAGCAAGGGAGAAAGGGCAGGAAGCTCTAAACTAAATAGAAAAACTGGATCCAGAATAAATGCTCTAATAAGCCAGATGCCAATTCAGCTACAAAAAATTACCATCCACACCAAGAAAAGGAAGATATGGCCCAGTCAAAGGAACAAGATAAGACTCCAGATGACATAAAGGGGTTAAGACAACTAATTATAAATGTTCAAACAAATCTCCTTAATAAATTCAAATAAATGGCTAAAGAAATTGAGGATATTAAGAAGACATTGATGAGCAAAAGAAGAATTTGAAAGCATACATAGAAAAATAGCAGATCTTATGGGAATGCAAGTTGCAATAAATGAAATAAAAAATACACTGGGATCATATAATAGCAGATTTGAGGAGGCAGAAGAAAGGATTGGTGAGCTTGAAGAAATGGCCTCTGAAAGTAATCATACAAAAAAACAGATGAAGAAAAAATTGGAAAAACTTGAACAAGGTCTCAGGGAACTAAAGGACACTAAGGGGCATTCAAACATATGTGTCATGGATGTCCCAGAAGGAGAAGAGAAGGGAAAGGGGGCAGAAGGAATATTTGAAGAAATAATGGTAGAAAATTTCCCAACCCTATTGAAAGACATAGATATCCATTTCCAAGAAGCACAACATACTTCCATCTGAAAAAATCTCAATAGACCAACTCTGAGACACATACTAATCAGAATGTTAAATGCCAAAGATAAAGAGAGAATTCTGAGAGCAGCAAGAGAAAAGCAATGCATAACATATAAGGGATATCCAATAAGATTAAGTGCCAGTCTCACATCAGAAGCCATGGAGGCAAGAAGACAGTGGTATGATATATTTAAGATACTGCAAGAGAAAAACTTCCAGCCAAGATATCCGGCAAGATTATCTTTCAAAAATGAGGGTGAGTTTAGAATATTCACAGATAAACAGAATCTGAGAGAGTTTGTAACCAAGAGACCTGCTTTGCAGGAAATACTAATGGGTGTGCTACTTCCTGAAAACAAAATACAGGAGAAAGAGGCCTGGAAGAGGGTCTAGAAATGAAGATTATACCAATAAAATTAACCAAAAGTGTCAGAAGAGTGGTGAAAATAAAATATGATAGATAAAACCCAAATATTCAGGAATAACTGTTACCAATGATGTAAAGCACTTATATTCAGAAAACTACAACTCATTGTTAAAAGAAATAAAATTTAAAAAGACCTAAATAATTGGAAGAACATTCCATGCTCATGGATTGAAAGACTAAATATCATTAAGATGTCAATTCTACTCAGATTGACATACAGATTCAATGCAATCCTGATAAAAAATTCCACCAGCATTTTTTAATAAAATGGAAAACATGATTGTCAAATTTACTTGGAAGGGTAAGGGGTTCTGAATAGCCAGAAACATCTTAAAAAGGAAAAGCCAAGTTGGAAGATTCTCATTTCTGGACCTTAAGGCATATTACCTAGCTACAGTGGTGAAAACAGCATGGTACTGGCATAAAGAGAGACACATAGACCAATGGAACCAAATTGATGGTTTAAAAACAGACCCTCACATCTGTAATCAAGTAATTTTGACTAGCCCATCAAACCCACCCAGCTCAGGCAGAACAGCCCATTCAACAAGAGGTGCTGAGAAAATTGGGTATCCATAGCAAAA
Organism: Tolypeutes matacus; assembly: GCA_026826555.1. NCBI lineage: Eukaryota > Metazoa > Chordata > Mammalia > Cingulata > Chlamyphoridae > Tolypeutes > Tolypeutes matacus. The sequence continues at coordinate 789,177 of JAKSZT010054101.1, read as the reverse complement.
GATGGAAAGAGGACATCTCACATCCTAAACACAAATGAATAAAAAAACTAAATATAAAAGCAAGAACCATAAAACTTCTAGAAGAAAATATAGGAAAATATCTTCAAGACCTGGTGGTAGGTTGTGGATTCTTAAGGGAGATAATAGGAGGACTGAGATAGACTATTGATATTTAATGGATGCAGAAGTTTTAATTAACTTTACTGTAAAAGTATGGAAATGTACAGAGTTGATGATAACACATTATAGTGAGTAACAACTGGTTTATAAATGGGGATGTGGCTGAAAATTGTATTCTAGGGATGTAAATGCCAGTTGACACAAAACTAGAGAATAATCTATGGACTGAATAGCACAGTAAACCCAGAGGTATATGAGAACAATGGTTGATGGTAGAGATGCAAGAGTGTCCTTTGTGAGCTAGAGCAGATATACATCAGTATTGCATGGTGGTGGAAATGTGGAGAAGCATGGGAAAAATACAAGTGAAGTGACCTACGGAGTGTGGTTAACAGTAAAAATGTAACTTTCATGCATCTCTGTCAAGGATGTACTGTGTTGATAATGGAGGAGTGTGGAAAATGTGTGCCAAATGTATGCTGTGGAATTGGTAATAATCTGATGATAGTATCTCATAATCTGTAACAAATGTTCCACTACGGTGTAATGTGTTGATAGAGGGGTGTTGTTTGGGAATTCTGCACATATGCATGATTGTTTTGTAAGTTTACAACTTCTGTCATAAAAATATATTTTAAAAATAATAATAGGGTGGGTTGGGGGAAAATACACCAAATATAAGATAAGGACTATAATTAGTAGTAAGATTTTGACAATATACTTTCATAATTTGTAACAAATGTCTGATGACAATGCAAGGTGGTGGTGGAGGGTTGATGTATGGAACCCCTGTATGATGTTATGAATGTTTCCTTTGTAAGTTCACAACCTTTAGTATACAGTTATTGTTTATGTATGTTCATGTATAAATGCTATAAAAATAATAATAGGGTGGGTTGGGGGAAAATACTTTGGTTAGTAGAAATATTTTCAGATTGCTCTTTAATCATTAATTAAAAATATTTCACAACAATGCAAAGTATTGGTGGTAAAGTGAGGTGAGAGCCCTGTATGATATGTATGTTTGTCTTGTAAGTTCACAAGTACTACTATACACTTATTGTTTATGTATATTCATATATGAGTGATATATTTCAATAAATTAAAATAATTGATGAGAAAAAGCTTAGGCTGGGGGAAGCCTGCCTCCCTACATCTAATGTTATCACCCCTGTCCTTTCTGAAACTAGAGAGGACAAGGACAAGTGCTGAGTGGCATTCCCAGGGGCAGTAGCCAAGAGAAGAAATCAAGACCCTCCACAACATCTGGTAGTGTTGGGCCCTGAAAATATAGTTGCAACTTGAGTGAAAGTGACAAAGTGATTCCTATTTGAGATTATACTGGGGCAAGGATTATAGAGATTGTGACTATGTCTGCTACTTTGTCCCTGTTGCTCAAGCATCCAGAAACGCACTCTTTCAGTCTTAAAAGTGGCACATTTTGTCTGATAAATCCAACTGTCATATTTCTGGCTCCATTCAAGATGGAGCAGCCACATTCTTCACTAGTCTTTTCTCTTAGAACAACAAGAAACGTTGGCATAATAAAATGAACATAGAAAGACTCTGAAGAGTGAAAAGAAAAAAGCAAGTTAGTGTGACTGATGAGGCAGCTAAATGTCCACTGCATTTGCAGGAACAAGCCAGAGTGAGGTGGTATGAATTGGTTCTTTGCTTTTGTAGGGTGGTGTGAGCCAGGTGCATCAGGGAGCTGCACCTCCACCCTCACTCAGCAACAGTGATGTGGAATGACCCAGAGCAAGGTGGTGCTCCTCCCCACCTCACCTAGTCTCACTTTCCCCCACCCCCAATCTCAACTTCATCACCTACTCACCACCCAGTTGCTCTCCAGCCCCATTAGTGCCCTGGCTATTCCCTGAACACACCAGGAACTCACTCCCACACCAAAATTTTTGATGAGATGCTCTTCCCCAGATATCTACATGTCTCACTTATTCTTCCTTCAAGTATTGCTCAAGTGAAACTTCTTGGTGATGCGCTCCATGACAGCCTTTAAAATTATACTCTCCTCAAACACTCCCTGCACCCAATACTTTAACTCTAACTTGATTTCCATAATACTCACACCTTCTCATGTATTAAATATTCTACTTATATATGATGTATATCCCATCCTCACCTAGAATATAAGTTCCTCCAGAGCTGAGATTATTTCCTGCATTGCCTTTGCTCTATTGTCAGCAAGAGGAATTATGCCTGTCACAAAACAGGTCATCCACAAATACCTGTTGAATAAATGAATGACTGAACATTTTTGGCAACATCCCTATAATGACTAAGAGAGCACTGTCATATAGTGTTAACCCAGGCAGCTCAAAGACAATACACCAAGTTGCAGTTAAAAATTATGTTAAAATAGAATTTTTTTAAGGATTAATTTGTTAAAGATTAATTTTATTTATTTATACCCCTTATTGTTTGTGGTCACTGTCTGCTCTCTGTGCCCATTTGATGTGTGCTTTCTGTGTCTGCTTGTCTTCTCTTTAGGAGGCACCAGGAACTGAATCTGGGACCTCCCATGTGGAAGAAAAGTGTTCAATCACCTGAGCCACCTCAGGTCCCTAGTTTATTGTGTCTTTCATTGTCTTTCCTCTTTTTGTCTCTTTGTTGTGTCATCTTGTTGTTTCAGCTTGCCATGCCTGCCCACTGCACCAGCTCACCTTCTCCAGGAGGCACTGGGAACCAATCCTGGGGTTTCCCATGTCATAGGCAGAAGCCCAATCACCTGAGCCACATCCTTTTCCCAAA